>JABFOU010000336.1:0-10002 GCA_022817745.1 Scelioninae gen. 1 sp. ZL-2020 | reverse complement strand
AAATGTGGTTTATGTTTTGTGTAAACTTTTAATTTATTCATTAATCGGTATTAAATGTTGAACATAATTAAAGGATAATTAAACACAATTGCTATGTTTTTATATTATTGCAGATGTAATAATTATATTACAAGTCTTATGGAACACATAAAATGTCAGAGTAATATTTATATGGTAGACTATATAAATATATAATAATATATAAATATCCATTCTTATATCCATTCTTATAAATATATATATATCAGAGTAATATTTATATTGTGGTCTTTTTCTACTGACAATGACAGAGAAAAGATTTAACACATTTGATATGTATATATTATATATAAGTTAAAAATTAGTCTCCTATTATGTCATTTGGTTATTATAAAATGACATTATTATCTTAGTTTGCAAATTATTTTGGCGATTTACACTGGCTAAATATGCCAGTAATGATGTTGTCAGAGTCGTAGATATATTATAGACATTCTGTAAACCCGAAAATGAGCTATTATAGATTACTTCGCATGATAAAAGTCTTTTCGTAACATGAGTATGCAGCTTTCCTACTTAAAGTCACATAGATACTAGTGTTACTCTAAATAACTGCAGCTTTATATCATTTACAAGTTAAGTGTTTTGTATTAGTTCCTAATACCTTGATGTCGAATATGTTGGGTCTATGCTGGCACTGCATTATCTTATTATAACATTTTACCGTTATTTAATATGTTATAATATTTACTAATTTTATAAATTACATGTAACAACATACGCATAAGGTAGTCGGGGTAAAACGGGTTACTTCCATATAGTGAACTGAAATTTATCAAGCCACGATTGACATGTGGTTTAAACTGGGTAATCCTATAAAGATTTACTATGCATGGCCCACATCGGAGTCAAATATTGAGATCTGGTTATGTTGAGATCTGGCTAACATGATATGGCTCAAATAAGGATGTAACGCTTGGCGCTAATATGTGGTCCAAATCACGAAAATCTTATGATTGGTGTATCTGATCAGAGTCTGATAAAGTTCATATTTTCGGTTACACGATACTAATAAAGAAAATGAATAAATCTTTAATATGGATTTGACATATTATATTATAAATCCTTAATATTTGACAAATTCATTTAATAAATATTAAAATATGCTAATGAAAGATATTATAAAATTGAAAATATATAAAATACATGATCTAATTTATGATTTAAATCACTATATAGTGATTGATACATATATGTTATTGAGTAGTCTTCAAATGTATCTAAAAACATATAAATTTTAAAAATAAGTAAAATAGTAAAAATGAATTTAAATAAGAGCAAAAATGAATTTAATATTTACTTTTATAATAATAAAATATAAATACTTATTGACTCAATTTAATCTTTTAGGTAGTAAAATTTGTTACTTTTTAGATACATCGGAAAACTACCCGCGTGGAAAAAACCATCTGGACAGAATTTGGACAGCTTCTGGATTAATAAACTGAGCAGAACCTGGGCAGAACTTGAGTAGTTTCTGGACATTACTTGGACATTATCTGTAATAAATATTTCAATTTCAGTTGAACTAATTGTTTGAAAAATATTCTGAACCTTTTTTCATCCAGATGATATCCAGACTTGCTTAAACATAAGTTTTTTCTCTTATATTCGATTTAGATTTTAGCTCATAGGTTACGAAGGAACCAAGGATCCTTTATGTATCAGCCGCAACACGTTTTTCTGTTTTGCATACTCTCTGTATTGTATTAAAATTATAGCTGTGCTTATAAAAATAACTTAACTTAGTAACTAATTTTCTATACAATAAAAGAAAAGTGAACAATATCTTTAGTTAAAAAAACTAAATTTAATGTTAAAAAAAACTTTGTACAACCTTTAAAGCAAACAAAAGTTTGAAGTGACTCTTATTCAATTTATTTAAAATGAAGATTTTCGTTTTTGTATAAAATATATGCGGTGTGTAGTATTCAGGGGCCTCCATCCTTTATAGTTAACTTATTATGAATTATATTAAAATACTAAATACAAGTTTGATAATTGAGAAAATGAAAAAATTTACCTTTCAAGTTTGCCAGTTAAATATTCCGATTTATCGGAATCTAATGTTTCATACAAATCGGTTATCTGTAAAGTTTTTCTGAATCCTTTTTTTATTATGTCAAATGTCCACCTATATATATAATTTAATAATATATTTATTATCGCTATTGTTGCATGGTGTTTATTATCGACATTTATGTATGATGAGAGCAAAAAATGGTTCGTAAAGAATCTAATAAATTTTATTTTTTAAATGTATATGGGAAAATTAGTTTATTATTATCTTTGTATGTGTAAATATGAATTCACCATTTCTTTTGACTTTGCATTTGTATCTGCACGTGAAGTTAATTACACGTGTAATATGTTAAAATATTATGAAAGAAAAAAACTTATTTGAACACATATTAACGAGGTGCATACAAAAACTAAGGTGACTTTGCAAATTTTGGGGAGTTATACGTCCGTTCGATTTTTTTTATTTTGTGTTGGTACACGTGTATATATTAAGTCTATATTGATGATATACTGATCATTAATGATTAATAATAATTTTAGCGTAAAATAATTAACTTTGACATGAAAAAACGGTCGTATCATGAAAAAATAAATCACTTTTTATAACTATGATAATAAATATATATAATAGATAATCATCATATTCTAAGGTATTTATAGGTAATTAAAAAATATATACAACTTTATTTACCAAATAAAAAATTTACTGAGATAAGAGGCTTTTTCATTTGGATGTTTCTTCTCCTTTTTCCTATCCATATGTAGTTTAAGACACACATTTCTATTCAACTTTATCATGAATTTTATTATAACTTGAAACTTCAAATGATTGCACTCTATAAAAAACATACAAAGATAAATAGAGTCCATTATTATATAATCTAGGCAGTCATGATTCAGCAGTAGTATACTCGTATGTATACTGCATTGCTAAAACAACAACAATGCTTCCACAATACATGTAAAGGAAGCTCATTTCATTGACGCATATATTAATTTGTATTAATATACATTTGTAAATTTCATAACCTCTAATATGAAATTTAATAAACAGGTATATTAAATGTAATGTACATTTTTTTATTACTCTAATAAATATTTTGTTGTCACACGCGATCAGAAAACGCCTTTTCTCTCCCTAGAGAGAATTAATAAAGCAATTAAATTTATACAAATGTATTAGCGTTTTCATTTGGTCAGTTCCGCGTGGTTCTGTGGTTCTGAACCAGTCCCAGAACCGGAATGGAACTGAATCAGAACCAAGGAATTCTAACCTGAAGTATATGCGAGACAGTTTTTGAATGTAAACAAACTCTAACTTCAAAAAAAATCGGAGTAAAACTTCAATAAAGGTAAGAATAAAATATATGTATTAAGTGTAGTTTTGTTTCTGAATTATATTACATATTATTATTTTTATGGATTTTTTTATTACTTTTAGTTGAAAAATAATAACTTAAATTAAATATTACTTCATTTTTAGGATTTACATATTGAGAAATTAACTACACATTAGTGATGGGTATGTTGTAAAAAATTAGTTCAATTATTACTGTATTTAAAATTTCGTAATATGTAGCGTCATTACCAAAAATAATTTTTAAATTGTTTAAATTCTTTTATTTATTGCATTTTTTAAAAAGCACTATTAAATGAAAGGAAATCATCACCATTGAAATACAAATTGTGCTCAAATAAACGATTACTTTTGGAAGCAAATTAATTTCCAACTAATGAACATTATAAAGTTATTTTAAATTCAAACTTAATGTTATGAACATTTAAGAGATAAGGAAATGTTAATAAACTATAATTTCAGTACAAATTAAAATTTTTTCAGTATTTTTGATGCCTCATAAAAGCGTGACATTAAATAAACGAAAACTTAAATTTTTACTTACGTTCAAATTAAAATATTTCTGACAAATGATTTTATTTTATATAAATAAATTTTTTAATGATTAATTAAACGTGATATTGCAGAGGAAAGAGCAAAGCGAAAACGCTTAGTTTTACTTGAGCTTGTACAATCATCATCGGATGATGATATACTCGTTATTGATTTGTTCTGTAAAAAACGGAAAAGCTTGATGACCATGCTACACGAAGAGTTCGCAAATGATACGAAAGAGCAATTTTTATTAACTGCAGCTGATAAAAAAAGTAAATTCCAGGAAATGATTACATTTTCATCAAATGAAGAAAATCAATAACTTCGTTGATGGAGTATTTCATACCAAGTGATGATGACGTTGATAATATACCTCTACTAACGAAAACAGAAAAATCAAAAATAAAAGATTACATCGAAGCTGTGGTACACAATTATACGGATGATCAGGTATAATTATTATATTAGAAACAAATTTTATTTATAAAATATTGCTGAAGATTGTAATTCTCAAAATGAGAAAATTAACTGCTTATGTTTATTTTGAAAAATAACATTTATATTTTCTAAAAAAATCTTAATGTAGTATAAAATGTAATAATAATTAACCTGAAACTAAAATTCGTTTATTATAAAATATATTTTTTATTAATATTATTATTATATTGAAATATTCAGTATTCACAGCAGTAAATAAGAACTATTTTTTGTGTCGTGTAAGGATATTAAAATAAAACTAATTTAGGCGTAACGATTGATAAATGTCATTATGTAACACATTAATATATTTTATAAAGGCAACATTTGTTTTTAGTTTAAAAGAACTTTTCGATTGCGAAGGGATGTTGTGTACAAATTAATTGATTCGTATGAAGCATCAGAATTTTATCCAACTCCTGTAATTGGAGGAATACCACCGAAAACTGCTGAAGAAGATATATTATGCTTTTTATGGTGAGAATTAGTCATCAACACAAATTCAGTTTGCTCAAGCCCGTTCATGTAGAAAGAAAAAATTGGTGAAAAAAAATTACTTGTATTTTGATCAAAAATAAGAAATGAATCTAATAACATGTGTGGCGACTAGTTGCAAAACCGGCCAAGTCCATTTTTAACATATTTTTTATTGTTGACGTGTTCCACCAAACCATACAATTGTCTTTGTTAAAAATTATAGATTATTACATTTACATAGTACTAAAATAACATTTTTATCAATACAATTTGGTTTAGTTTGTAATATCGAATAATAATTCAATAAAATATATCAAATTTGAATTGAATTTTTATAGGAATTGGCTGGTTTTGAATCTGGTGGCTTCATATAGCACAAGTGATCAATATTGAAATTCAGATTTCCTCCTATAATTTTGCATATATTGAGAAATAGCTTAAGTTATATAATTTATAACAATGTAACTGATTTTTAAATATAAATAGTCCTTACATTAAAGGACTATTTATATTTAAGATTAAAAAATAGCAGATCTATTTTTTTCAGTTAATGAATATTAATTTAAATATAGGTTTGCGGGAAACAAATGTAGTTTGCAAGACGTTGCAGAAAGATTCGGCTTTTCCTTGTCCACAGTTTTTTATCAACATCAACGTGTTATGGACTACTTATTATACATAGCACCAAATGTTATTAAGTTTCCGCATAATTTAGAAGAAGAGTCTCAAAATTTTTACGAGGTTAGTTCATTGCATCAAACATTTTCAATTTTTGAGACTTAATGTTTTTTTTATTTTTTTAATAATATTCTTTCTAATTAATTTTGGATCGATAATTTTTTAATTGATTACAAAACTTTATTGATATGAAAATATATACATTCTTCGTACAACTGCCACATTATGTGAATCATTTTTTATTAACTATATCACGCTTGACGAAAGAGAAATGTATAATTGAAAATAGTATATAACTGAAGTAGGGGACAAAGTTAGCGCTTGCACGTAAGCACAGGAAAAGTTATGAAAACCAAAATTGTTCCCCACAAGTTAAAAATACGATACTTTTTCTGCAAGTACTCAAAAATAAAAATTAATTTCGGTATGTAACTACTACTCCATTTCTTCAAGAGTGGTAATAGTACACTTCACTACAAGTGGCGTAGTCAACGTGTGGTAAACGATATTTTCCACAACAAGTGTCAGTGTAGAAAATGACTAGTTACTTTCTACACTAGTGACGAAGTCACGAGTTTAGAAAATGCCTACTTTCGCCACTATTGTGGAAACTAGTCACTTTCTACATGACCGTAAGTTGCGAAAAAAAAATTAATTTTCCTGCTATGCATGAGAGATAGTGGGAGACTTAACCCTTTCCATTCATTTACTTTTTTCTTACTGCAAAAAGTTGGAAACTTGATAATTTTTCGGTAGGTACAGAAAAATTTATAAATATTGTAAATAAATGTTCGCAGGTGTCACAGTTTCCGAATGTTATAGGATGCATCGATGGTACTTATATACCAATTATGACACCAAAAGGAGCAATATAAGCGACATATATTAATCGTCATCATCAAACTTCTATGACACTTCAAGCAATATGCGACAGCAAGAAACGATTTATCGATGTTTTTACCGGACCACCAGGTCGCATGCATGACGCAAGAATATACGACTTTTCTGAAATTAGTACACAACTGCCGGTTATATGTGGCGATAGATTTCATATTTTGGGTGATGGTGCTTATCCGTTGAGGGAATGGCTCATCACCCCATTTCGCAATAATGGGAACTTAATGGACAATCAATTATTATTTAATACAAAATTAAGTAAAACTCGAGTGTTGATTGAAAATGCTTTCGGACTTTTGAAAATGAGATTTCGGCAGCTTTTATATGGTATCCATTTGCACAGCCCTGTAAAAATTGCTACTTTTATAATTTCTTGCTGTGTATTACACAATTTATGCATTTCTGCAAATGACTGTGATTTTGATTTACCTATTGCTGTGCCAAATAATGTTTTGTCCAACGACAACGTGGATAATGTACAGTTAAGAGAAAACGGTGAACGTAAGAGAGACATGCTTCTTGATATAGTCGATTAATTAATTTCTATTTCTTTATTACGAAGCTTCATTATTTTCCATGTTATACCCCTGTTAAAAAAACAATCAAAAAACATCCAATTTATTGTATAGTTGAAAAGTTTAGCATTCATAAATTTATTTGTTCATACAATTAGAAGATATTGTTTTTGATTGCATATATAGATTTGTATACAAATTGTCTTTGTTATTATAAACCACGCATTCTTATTAATCTATATATTCAATAAATGTGCACTTTTGTGATGAAAATTATATATATAATAAATTTTTTTAAAAAATATAACTACATCTTTTCTTGAGAACACATGTGTTGTTAATTTTACAGGTTACAATTTTATTGAAATTATATTTTTAATCTGTGGTTAATATAATATATATATATATGTCACATTTTTATACAAAAAGGTGAATGCTATAAGTTCGATTTTTCGACTGAGCAATAATTTCGAAAAATTTATAATGACACATCCATGTTTAAAAAAAGTAATGTGTTTGTTTGCGTATAGTTTATTGGAATATATTACCAACACTTGTAAAGTAAACTATAAATCTAGCGGATTTTCTTTAAACTTCGAAAATAAATGATAAAATATTGATCTGTATCAATCACTGAAAACATAAGATTAATTGAATAAACTTTAATTGTCAAATAACATATTTTTTATCCAATAATTATATTGAAATTAATACAATAATATAAAATGTAATAATATATGTTTTTTTTTCTTTTTTCTTAAAATTATATAATTTTTTCTCATTGTTTTGTCATTGAAGATAAAGTTTTCAGTAATTCACTTCTTTATAAATTTTAAGTCCAAAGAAGATAAAAAAATAGTATATCATATAAAATCGGTTTTACAAATTTGAATTATTATATATGCAGAAAATTTATTTATTTCAATTTTTATGATGTATTAATTACAGTAGGATCTGTGTTAGATCCACCCGTTCTAGATTCATAGGCCAAGAAAATTATCAAGTAAGTTACACTACTAATTAAAGACTAAAATTAAAATTTATTTTTTCAGATTGATAAATAAAATATATTTTCAAACATTTTTCTCTATTTCAATTGGATGAAACAAATAAAAAAAAAGGCTAACCTGTTCTAGATCCACAGCCCCGAGCCGTGGATCTAACACAGGTTCTACTATACTTTATTAATTGCAAATAAAGATAAAACCAATGTGTTATTTTTTTACATAATACAATAACTGTATAACAAATTGAAATAAATACAATGTAAATAATTGTATGGATTTCTGCTGTTACTCATCAAGTTATGCAACCACATATTTTCCTAGATCCAATTACGGTTATAAAGGAGATATGAAAAAAGCAAAATAATTTTTGAAATAGATTATTTATTTATAATATTGAACAATAATATTTTGTAATGATTTATTTTAATTAATGAAATATAGATAATATACTCGCAACTATATATTTTTTGAATAATATATATTTTTAAATTTCTCAACACTTCAATTATTATTATTTCAACTAATCATCGCATAATGCCTTTAAATCAATTGTACCGAACTTAATAATACGGCGAAGTCTTTTGTCTAATTCTTTCGATTGTTAATAAAGCAGTTTTAAAATTAAAAGTATTATAAAAACATATTTCAATATAAGTTTTTCGAATCACAGAACACTAAATGTTGTCTATCCTACTTAAATTAGTTTTTTAAAACGTAATAATACTGAAAACATGACTGATACTGATACATGACTAATAATACTTTTAACATGACTGATAAAAAATAAATTTTCAACTAGAAAACAACGTTAAACTAAAACATACTAACATATCACAATATATTCGCAAATTGTTTTCAAATCACATATTATAAAAGTCGAGTTCTCAACACGTTTGGAGTAACACTTTAATTTTCGCTTGATGTTTCTAGATCTGTCTCGGCCATTTTCGCCATTATCTTTAATTTTTTCTTCTGTAGAGACATATTCATTTCATGTGCCATAAGGTACGCCTCAGCCAAAGTTGATTTCTTCATTGTTCTGCGTTTCTTATTCTTTTTCTTTTTCATTTCAGAATCATCAGATTACGAGGATGGACTTATTTTTCCAGATTTTTTATATTTCTCTTTTTGTTTACGTGCAGTCTGTACATCTTCTCTTTCTTCAGAAGAATATGAATCATTTTTTGATTTAGTGTGAAGCACACCCTTTTGAGATGCCAGTACTGCTGGTTCCAAACTATCGTCAGTGGCTGCTATAAGTGCCATTTCTTCAGCATAAGGAATTTTTGTTTGTTCTGCTCCAGAACGCTTATTATTTTTAATGCTTGTTTTATAAGACTGAAGTACAATTTTGTATTTATTACTACACTGATCAGCAGTTTTCGACAATTTGTAAATTTCGTACAGTTCTGTAGATATATGTTCCCACATTTCGCGTTTGTTTCTATAAATTTTCATGGGACCGACTTCGCCAAAATATTCCGCATATTTTTGTAAAAGAAATTTTGTCGTATTTGGAGTCCAATCTGAAATAATAATTCATGATGTAGAGTAATAATGATTTAAATACTAAGAGAAACAAATAGTTGAAATAACAACCTGTATACTTTTATGTAAAGAGTTAACTAACGAATAAGTAAAAGATTGACTCTGAAAAGAGCAAATATGACCTTTTGAAACTGATTTTATTTAAATATTTAATTCATGTGTGAACTTTAAGACATTTCATTTGAACTGCAGATTCGGATCCTACGCGAAAAAATACATAACTTTTATTGAAATTATTTTTTTTAACACTCTCGTGATGAAACATACCCTCTCTACCATAATGTCTCTGTCTAAAGCATAAGACAGCAATATGGCCACATGACGATTTTAGTCAATGATAACGCTGCGTTTCACTAATACTATCAAGGATATTTAAATGGCTGTATTCCATTGGTCGATGGAATTCCGCCATGAAAAAATACACACGAACAAGAAATCGTCAGGATTCATC
>JABFOU010000335.1:0-10003 GCA_022817745.1 Scelioninae gen. 1 sp. ZL-2020 | reverse complement strand
ACCGATATCTTCGTCGGTATTTATTTGAATGTAAAATCGTTTAAAATGACTATATAATGTTTGAAAATAAATATAATTCTTAATAATACATGTAAAATGCAATAAATAATTATCAACGCATTTTTCTACAATTAAAATATTAATTTCCATTAACGCGAATTAATGATTTATCTCTAAGTACATTATGTTGTCACACTTTACGTTAATCATCACTCGCGTATCAATTTTAAACGAAATTAAATAATTATAACTAGATAATTTTTTTATAAAATTTCATTCATGCATGGTCATATTATGCATGGTGATGAAGTTGACCAAGTAGTAGATGTGCGAAAAAAATTACTTTTATGGAAGCATTTATTCAAAAATATGTAAATATGAAAAGAGGTACAATGCAGGAAATAATTATTATCAACAATTTTTGTATAGAAATTCAATATATATATATATATATATATATATATATATATATATATATATTTATTTATTTAACGTCGGTTACATTAAGACATCTACATAATCTTTAATGTATCACATTTTTAACGGAATCACAAATAGTAGAACTTTTTTTGATTGGGAGTACATTTTTTAAAAAAAAAAAATATATTTTCTACTAACAAATATATATATATATTAATACTAATTCTATCAAAGTGTAATGATTATATCATAACTTTCTGGACGACATCACAATTAAATAAATATCACTTTCGAAATAATTAAAATAAGATAATTTATACGTCACATCATTCACTCTTCATCTAAAAAGCCGTACAAACTGGCATAACAATTCGTACATACATGAGAAGTATGTTCAATACAAATGAATGATTCACACTTTACACATCGCTTTTTGGTTTTACGATTCTTTTTCGCTGTGAATCGCTCAAAATTTCATCATTGCTTGTTCCCGTATCCCACTTCCAAAAGTGGGAAAATTTTAACGTGAATAAAAGATTAGTTTAATTCGTTCATAAAATAGAGTGCACTTGGAGATGTATATTTATTTAAACAACATTAATTAAAAATGTATATGATAATACTTTTACAGTACAATCCTTTTCGATGCTGACTTTAGTGGTGGTCATAAATGTATGTATAGAGTCTTTTAAAAACACAGTGGGACTTGTATAACTTCCATGGGAGTATTTTTGTTTAACTAATGGACGTGCTATGATAATAATACAACGATATAAGACACATAGAAGTTACTATAACATTTTATTATTTTTATGGTGAATATATTTTATAGTGAATTATTTTTGATAAATATTAAATTCATGTCTAAAAAAAACTTGAATTGTCAGTTATTTTTATTAATGTATATTATTTTTTATAAAATTTCATAAATATTAAACTTTTCTGTCATATTGCAGACTAAAGTAAAATATATATTTTATTTTGTTATTACAAGGTATTATACTGTATTTACTAACGATCCTAATTTGATATTAATTAAAAAATTCGTTTTTAAATTTTTTTTATAAAATAAAGCCAATTTCAATTTTTGTGTTAAATTTAATTTGTAATAGATTTAAGATAGATATAAGAGATGGTGTGTGTAAAATAAAATGTAATGCATACATTTTATAGTTGAATATTTTCCTTTTATTTCTAAAAAAAGTCAATCCAAGTCCGGTAAATATTAGCAAAATTGTAATTGTTAGATACTTAGATTGCACTTTGTTTTGCACTGCAAATAAAAATGTGTAAAATTACGTTACTAATAACGAAATTTTGGTGCACTGATACGTGCATAAATTACGTATAGTTTTACGTAAAATAACGTAATATATCACGTAAAAATAACGAAAACAACGTAAAATTACCGAATTGAGTTGACAGTGCACTCAAATTTCGTTATTAGTAACGTAATTTTACTAATTTTTATGTACAGTGTAGTGCATTATGTTGAACTCCATTAGTGTATAATAATTTGTAGATAATTGAAGATTCGATATTACTTTATGAGAATAAATTTGTGTGTGTTAATAAGTTATCATAATATGAGAATAACGTTTCCAGTTCTATGATTAACACGTTATGATGTGAAATAATAAGTTGTTCACTTTTCACGTTAATGTGTTAACTTTTTGTAAATTGCACCATACGACATTCATAATTTTTTAAAAATAATTTTTAGATGAGCGACAGCGAAAGCACTACACCAAGTGTTTTAGATGATACCACTGTAACAGCTTGTACAGGCTTTCAAGATGAACTTAGTTCAGAGAGAAGATTTGACGATTCACGTGAAAGAATCATTATTAACGTATCAAATGAATCAATACTTGAACAAGTAAAATAGAAAATTTTTATAAGTACCAATTTACTAAAGTAATCATACTTAAAAATTAAATTTTAATGTGAATATATCTTGTTTGTCAAGGAATCTGTTACAGACCAGTATGAAGTGCCAACATCAAATATAAATCAAATATATATCTCAAGTAGTAAGTCAGAAGAGAAATCGGAAGACGAAAATGAAGAAGTACTGGAATATCAACCACGTCCTGATTATCCGGTAATTGTAAGAATTATAAAACATTTAATTTTTTCATTTCACATCAGCCCTATAGAACTTTAATTCTTTTCAGTATAAATTCGCTTCAGAAATTGTTCAGAAAATTTTTGGAGCGTTATCGGGTTTTAACTTTAACTGGAATGGAAAGTGTTTCCTTTTATACTGGTGGAGTATTATCCTGATATTAGACATTACCCAAAATCAAAGTAACCGTAGGTGCATAGTTAATCTTAGCCTAAATGATATAAAAGCGTCCTATTATATAATTAACATTTGTTATTAAGATATGAAGTCAGTAGGTTATAGTTAATTAATTGTTTAAAAAATAAAATTAATAATTTAAAGCAAGACACATAATTAAAATATATAATAAATTTATTAACTATATATTAATCAATTAAAATTTAATATAATTAAGAAAACTAAATTAATAACATTTATATTTTATAATTCAAATTACATTTATTAAAACTAATTAATTTCCAAAAACTATATCCTAATGGTAAAGAACATTGATATTGAAACTACTGTTATCGAATGTTTTAAAGCGATTATGTAATAAAAAATGATAATAATTCAAAAATATTAATTTTCATGTTTTGTAAATACAAAAAATATCTTCTACGAATAATAATAAAGAAATTATTAAAATATTATCCAAATCCATTAAAAGCTAATTTTCATCTAATTATTCATGTAATTTATTTGTTTTGAGTAGTTTGAACTCTGGAAAAAATGAGACAACTTTTAAACTTCTATATTTATAAAATCAATAAAGTTTTATTTTCTTAAGAAAATAAGAATTTTCATTTGTAGTGAAAATTGTAATTTTAAATAACATTTAATGTAAAAATTACACAATATTTTTTATTTGCATGTTTTTTATGTTAGAAAATCTGTGATTACAGTAGTCATGTATTATTGTATATTTGTCTAAAGGAGATATTAAAGTAGATATTGTTACAAATCATGTTTGTAATAGAAAAATTGATTTATTTCTATTTTACATATGCATGAAATTACTTATTTATCCAATATTTTCTACATTAAATGTAGAAAACGATTCGTTCAAAAATTGAACGAATTGTTCAATTTTTGAACGATTCGTGCACCCTCTCGATTTTGTTAAAATATATTTTTCTTCTGCATACATTTTTGATTTCACTAATACTTTGATTTTTAGCGGGCAGCCAGCATTTTTCACGATTTTCGATGTGCCCTAATAATTCATAATAAAAAACATAGGGAAAACATTTTCCCTAAATTATAATTTAAATTATATAACATAATTAAATCCAATCAAGATTTCACTACTACTGCAATTGTTAGTAAAAATGCAACAAAAATTTTCTGTCAGAATTAAGATATTTAATGATAAAACTATTGAAATAACGGCATGTTAAATAGGGTTGTTTTATTTTTAAAAATACATTAAAATTGAAATCAAATAATAAAAATGTTTTATTATAATAACAGAGACGTCCTGAAAGAATGAAGAAGGTGATTAGAAATCTGGAGTGTGAAATGTGTAGATGTTCCGGAAAGAGCGTAGGAGATGTGTTGATGATGATACTTACTATTTCAAAAAAGCATTCATTAACTTGCGGGAAACAACTGTAGATATTCTAAAAATGTTTAATAGTATATATGATTACAATTTATTTCCTGCGAGTAAATTTAAGTTATCGAAAATATTTCCAACAGATGAAAATGACTTTAAATTTCATGTATACTGTTCCACATGCAAAAAATATTTAATAAGCAGACAAAAGTTAACAGCCACTAATTATTTTCAATGCTCTTGTGGACAGAGGGTAAAAGAAAATTCATCATTTTTTATAACAATTAATTTTGCTAAACAGTTAAAAGCTTTATTTGAAAATCCAGAAATACATGAGAAATTAAATTATAGGAATGTATTAAGAAAAAATAATATACCTGAAGATGTGTTGTAAGATATTTATGATTGCTCAAGATATAAAAAGTACAGATAATGTCTCACGTCCGTCAACCGTAGGTCGTTGGACTGGCATGCCGATCACGAAGACCATTGCCGAATTATTATACGAAACCATATCATACTTATCTTTGCGGAATAATTGAAGGGCTACTGTCGTTCCGGAAACAGACAAGGAAAAATCCCATCGCGTCTCTGGACAGTTACAAAGACGTACACATTCTGTCTTTTCCCCCGGCCTAGCAGGCCATCAATGAGCAAACAAAGATAAACCGGGCCAAAGGAAAAGTCCACGGGGAACCACGGGGAGGTAGTGTACACCGAACTCCGAGCAGCCCGATACGATTAGTTAGGACCCGCACACGGGCAGGTCTAATACAAATTTGTAGTGAAGGTTTAAGAGTCTAGACAACCTGTGCCGTCCTCAGATGCCCTTCATTAATCATGTATTTGCTAATACCACCATTATTATGATTCTTCACTGGATGACACGTTGCTGTGCCTCCTCCTCCTCCAACACTTATCCCCTCACTACGGTATCTAGTCATCAAGTTCACGCCTTGGGCTCCGTGTTACCCAAAGGCTGCATCGTTTTATTCTCCGCGGTGTCGCAGCGCACCGTCCCTCGGCCAGATAAAAAGGGCACTGCAGAGTGTAATCATTTACAATTTCCTTCATTATTTTTCTTTCTTTGTTACTCGCACGATACGGCTTACAAGAAACAGGCGCACTTCCAGGAACTTCAAGTATCTCCATCTCAAAATGTTTCGCACAGCCTCTCAACTCTCGTATATTATTTGCAAAACAATCCCTATAAGTAATTCAACTAATTAATTTACTTGTGAAACGTTCGCGGTCGAATCTATTATCACTTCAGCAACAACAATTGGCTCTACTATTCTCCGTAAATTTGGTTACTCTTCAACTATCATGATAGCGCCCTCTTGTAATTAGACGTTTGCCTTAAATTTATGAGACTTAGTACCAGAATTTTCAATCGGAAGGGTAACATCATCATTAATTATTTTTACATTAATGAATTGCATTACACCGGGAGGAATAACCTGATCATCAGTAATTACAGGTTTCGCGTACTGTGCCTCAAACGAAAATAAATTATCCTCAACATGTTCCTGTATAAATTGTAATTTCCCTTTTGAATAAACAAATGAAATACCTGGATGTAAAATGAAACTACGACCGATAATGTCGTCATGACTTTGCACTTCATCAGGTACAATTCGCATTCGAACCGCGTTCGCGCTCGTATCGTCGGCTTCTATTTTCGACTTAACAATACCATGCGATATAACTAAATTTTTTGTCATACCAAACCCGTACAATTTACTCTTCACTCGGTTGAAATTTAAGATCACATTTAATTACTGTCGATGCGCGAATCGTACAAGCCGAACTTCCTGTATCGATTAATGCTTTTAAATTATGTCCATCAACTTTTATCCATTTAATAAATTTCAGAGAATTTTAATTTATCGACACATCATTTACAATTGTGACTTCCTATTTTATAGTTGTACATTCTTTGTTATAATGCCCTATTTGATTACATTTAAAGCATGTTACCTTACGTGGATGAGTACAATTTTTCACAGTGTGATCAAGATTGCCACATCGAAAACATTTAACACCTAAATTTCCAGCGCTGCTGACGTCTGTTTCTGTCTTCGGCTTCTTTACTGCATCCGACTGTTGATCCTTCCCATTTACTTTTCTAGTTGTGGTTTTCGAAAAAGTTGGCTCTCTAGATTTTGTATTAAAGCGCAAAGAGCGCTCTCGTTCCGTTGCTTCATAATCGTTAATTCGATGAAGTAAATAGTCTTCGTCGATGAAATCTCGAAACAATATAAAGTCGTGGACTTGCCTCATCCAACATCCCGCAGCAATTTGACGAACTATTTCTTCAAATGTTAGATTAAGTACGCGACATAATCGTACCTTATCATGGAAATACTCAATTGTATTTTCCTTTGGACCTTGATTTCGTTGCACCATTTTTCTGTTTGAGATCTTTCTTGCAAAAAAGTTGTACGAAACGCAGGTTGGAACGTATACCATTGATGTGCCACTGCATGGCCCTTGGTGACACTAAATATTTCGATTTTTTTTAAATTTCAGGCATTACTGTACATTTCAACTGACCAGCACCAGTATTTGCGTTTGCCACTTGAATTCCCCTCAATGTTTCAGCGATTGCTGCCAAGGCTCGCGTTTATCGCAGCTTCGTTCAATGCAGCGTTTGAGAGATCCTCAAGTGTATTTGGCATTGTCAAATCACTTCAAAGTCTGAATTAATGTCACTTTGTCGCGAAATAAATCGCGATTACTGAACTCGAAGTTAGGGTTTTTCTGATTTTATTGAGACTTCTCTTGACTGTTTGGCCATATAAAAACTTTTGGATTGGAGTGACAATTTTTGTAAACTTTTAATATAGTATAATAATAAGTAAAGTAATATAATAGTAAGTAAAGAATTAATGTCACTTTCAATATCAGAATATTTGTACGCGAAAGAAATTTGTTTTCACTTTTGTATCTTACGAATTACCGCACTAACACGTTGTTCTTTCTTTTGAATATTCACGAATGATACACTTTGTCTTTTCATTTACCGTATCCCACTCCTGATTGTTAGGATGGTAGTAGGATCGTGGGACAATTAAACACTTTAGTCTTTTTTAAACACTTTAATTCTTTAAATACGGCTACGAAAGCCCAGCGACACTAATGCCAGTACAAATTAAAAACTACCGCCTTTGCGGTCACCCGGCATACTTTCATACACGACCACGCTTGCCTCGTCATCTATCTGACTCTCTCCGAAACAGTGCTGTTAGAATCAACACCCGGCCGCACGGGTCTCTTTATCTTACTTATAAGAGAGAAAAATTGATCTGTGCGACCGAGTGTTGATTCTGACAGCACTGCTCCGAAATGTTCCCAGCCCCCCTTCCTTTCTCTTTTTTGTTTTCGGCGCGAACTGCCTTCTTCCTCATTCGCTGGACGTCGCGCCTCGCATTCACGCATAGAGAGCGCTAGTAATCTCGCACCTTTATTTAAAAATTAATTTTCATTTCCAACAAAATACTTCAGCTACGTAATTTTTGGCATAATTTGTATACATGTAAGATTTATGCATGAATCTAGCATGTTAAGTTTGTATAAAAAAATCTCATGTATAAAATCGCATGGTAAATACATGTACAAGGTAAATATTTTTCATTCAAACATGGGCGAAAAATCATGCTTTACTCATTGTAATTTAGGGAGTAAAACGCATCTTTACTCTGTAAGGAGTAAAACACTCTTACTCGGGAGTAAAGCGAAGCTTTACACACCATTGAGAAGTACTTTACTTCTTCTTTACAGTATTTTCTTTATATCTTTACAGTATACTCTCTTGAGACTAAAATTGCTTTTCTCTCACTCAAACTCAGGAACTGAAAATACTTTTTACTTGCACTTGTGACGAAAAATATCGTTCGCGACTCGGGGATTAAGCTTCACTTTACTCTCCTGTTGCGAAATATACCATTCCATGGGAATGAAGTTTTCCCATTGTTATTAATTTTCCCTTGTTAAAAATTAATATTTTATTTTTATCATTGATGTACGTGGAATTCAAACCGAACGCAAAAATTAATGACTTGACGGAATTTTCGATTCCAAACTTTGAACAATCATTAGACTGAAATGTATTCCAAGAAACATGTCAAGAAGCGTAAAAATGATTGTACAGTGTGGTATTTGAATTGAATTTTATGTTAGCAAAACAAACTTAAATGGACTACGTTTACATGCGACATAGATAATAAAAAGAAGGCGTGTATTCCAGGGTTCAGAAAATTTTCCGTTTCGGTTTCAGCCAAGACAGCGGCTACAGCATATCCGGTTTCGGTTGAATATTACGTCTTACACTTAATTTCTACAGTGAAAATGTGGCAGTATTTTTGTGTGTATACAATACAGGCTTAATCAACAGAGAAAAAAAAGAGTACTTTTTAAAAAATTACGTTTTCGATACAGGTTTGTGTAAAGTCATATTTTAGTACCTTTATGTTAAAATACTAAGGACAGTTTTACTACTTGCAGGAGTAAAATTCTCTGTTCGAAGATATATATTCTTTCGGGAGTACAGTTCCACTTAAGTTTCAAGCAAGGAGACCATAAGAAGGAGATCGAACTCGGGAGGGGAAGTGTAGAAATGATGCGTCTAAAATGTGTCCCCGAAATGGTGGCACTGATTGTCTATTAACGTATTTTCAATGTACCTGCGCAGAGTTCTTCTTCATTGATATTTTTCTAATCTGTCACGTTGGTTTTATTTTCGTTTGACAGAAGTAATTTTAACCTCGAACTGAAATCTAATTCCGTATAGTGTTCTTATTAATATTTAAAAAATACTTAAGTAAGGCCCAGGTTGTAATAAAAAGTAACAACCAAAAAATAAAATTATTAAAAATAAATATAGAAAATAAAATTTACAAATGGAAAGAATTATAAAAAGCTTTTCTGAAAATGTATTTAATATAAGTTAAGGTTAATATAAATAATTTATTTGCAAACAACATGTTGCATATAAATGATTTTGTACTATTAAAGTAACAATAAATATCAATAATTGTTAACATTTTATAAAACAATAATATTTCAACATATTTTAACCTTTATTATTATATTTATCATAGACATTATATTCAAGCTTTTCATACTTAGGCGCACTGCACTCTGTGCAGATTTCCCCACCGAATATATTGGGTGGGGAAATATAAAATACCATTGGACTCGCATCTTGGTCTCTACCGCCCCTCTCGAGTTCGATCTCTTTCTTATAGTCTCCTTGGTTTAAAGCTACGAAATATATTATCACTATTTTGAATTATTTGTCTAATTATCTAAATATTATTTTGACATGACAATATGCTTCGAAGTAACGTATTGTTTAAGGATTACTCAAAATTGTTCCCATGTATCTTATACTATTTTGACACCTTAGTATATCGCAGCAATATTTATGAAAAAGACTTCTATTTTTTCGTTATAATTATGGCGGCGATATCAACTTTGCCATTTGCCAACAACTCGTATTGTCAATTCTTGTAACATGTGAGAAATAATGAAGATACTGCATTTTATATGCATAAAAATATAGACATTTACTCAGGGACTACAAGTGTTTTTGTATGTACATAAAGAAGCACTGAAATATACTGGTGACTTCGGCAAATTAATAAAAATCAAAATAACATAATATTAAAAATATAAATTTTTTTATGTTAATATACTGTCATATATTTCTTACCTGTTACACCATTTCTTGGCTCGTCAAGTTATTCTGTGGTACATTTTACCCATCAGTAAAAAATCATCATTCACGCAGAAAAAAGGTTGCCAAATTTTTACCGAACTTTTCAGTGATCAGCGGATATAAGGCCGCATTCGAAAGAAATTACCGAACTTTTCAATAAAATAGTACTGTGTAACCATAACATTTAATATAAACC
>JABFOU010000334.1:0-10006 GCA_022817745.1 Scelioninae gen. 1 sp. ZL-2020 | reverse complement strand
GTGGGTGCAGATTTAATGCAGAATAATTTACCGGTAGCGTACGCGTCGAAATCACTAATATCTACACAGCAAAATTGGGCTCAAAGTGAGAAAGAGCTTTATGCTATGGTATTCGGATGCGAGCGATTCGAGCAATTTGTAATTGGTAAATCTGTTACAGGTGAAAATGATCACAAGCCTCTCATCCCGATAATGAAAAAAAACATGTCTGAAATTCCGGTCAGATTGCAGAAAATGAAAATGAGATTTCAACGATTTGACCTTAAAGTAGAATATAAACCAGGGAAAGAGCTTGTGATCGCCGACACACTATCAAGAACTCATTTGAAGTTCGCGGAAGACTACGTAGACAACAACTTGCATGTATTAGAAATCAAACTGTCTGATAACACGAACGATAAAAGGCGAGAAAAATTTATGCGAGAAACCGAAATGGACCACGAGCTTCAGACTTTGTTGAGATTCATTCGTCATGCCTGGCCGAGAGAAATTAAAGACATTCCGAATGAAATCAAAGCATACCATACTTATCATGAAATTTTAGAATACAAAGGTTTAATTTTCAAAGGTAGTTGCGTAATAGTTCCTCAGGCCCTCAGAAAATACATTAGCAGTAGGTTACATTATCCTCATTTGGGATTGGAAAAGACTAAATTGAGAGACAAGAATATTGTTTTTTGGCCAGGCATGATATGGCGTTTTCAATATTGATGCCAATATTGACGATAAGGAACTGTGTAACATGCTTGACATTTCAAAAAAGCCAAATGTTGGAAAATCTCAGACCCACTGAAGTACCAAACAATGTTTGGGAAGAAGTTGGCGCGGATTTTTTTTTTCATTCAACATCGCGTGTATCTGATGGTAGTAGATTACTTTTCTAAGTACGCAGAAGTGATACTTTTGAAGGATGAAACCGCCGAGACAACAATCAAAGCGTTTAAATCTTGTTTCGTTCGTTGGGGAATCCCAAAAGTTGTCCGATCAGACAACGGACGTTAATTTACTAGTAAAAAATTGAAAGATTTTTCAAAAAAGTGGGATTTCAAGCATGTTACATCAAGTCCAGGCTATCCGAGAAATAACGGAATGATAGAGCGACATATGCAGACAATAAAGAGAACATTGAAAAAAGCGGTAGAAAATAAGACAGATCAACATTTAGCTTTGATAGAATTGATGAACACTTCAATTAGTGATAAACAACCGTCACCGAATCAAATGATACAAGGTAGAAATGTACGAGGCATTATGACAGAATTTATAGAACAAAACAAAACTAAAATTGACAAAGCGAGAGATTTATTGGTAGATAGACAAATCAAACAAAAAGAGTTTCATGATAGGAAAGCAAAAGACTTATCGAAATTAGATTTAGACCAAAATGTCTATGTACAAAATAAGAAAGGAACTTGGGACCCAGGGATACTTGTAGACACTTTTGGAATAGATGGGTCGTATAAAATTCTTAACGAAAAAGGTAACATTGTCACGCGAAATTAAAATTAAATTAATTAAATTTATTGATTAATCAACACCTAAAAGAAGAGGAAAAATATATTTGTAAAAGAATGTGTTCAGTTTTAATTTATATTTACAAATGTAAATTTTTTGTATAGAAAATTTTAGGTAATAATAAAATACATGTTTATAAAATAACAAATATAAAAGTATGATGTCTTTAAATAAAGATAATTTATTGTGTGTTGACAAATATCCTTCAATAAATATTTTATGAGATCTGTATATCAGCATAATTAACCAAAAATACCTCCAAAATGAACAAAGCGTATATGAAAATGCGGTTGAATACAATAAAAAAAACACTGCTACACATCACTTGCTTAAAACCAAACCCATTTATATAACGAGAATATTTATATATTTTATAATGATTCTCATAAACAGACACAAATTTAGCTTTCATTTTCTTTGGAAGGTGAACGAAATACTATTTAATTAACAAAAGAGAATTATACTCCATAAGAAACTGAAGGATCAGATTACTATATATATTAAAAAAAGAACTTGTGTAAAGACGCTACGAAGTAAATTAATATGAGACTGATCGGTTTAGAGTCTTTAAGTTTAATTGAAACTTTGTTAAGAAAAAATAACTTTCAACGTAAGGAATTTTGAAATTTGTAATTTGTGATGAATTAATTATTTCTATCTAACATTTTTAATTTGTGATGATTAATAATGCAATATGTTATGGAATAATACGATAAAATTTGCAGATAATTATATATTTAAATAATACAATGTATGTGTAGATCTATATGTATAAATATTTTATCAATATTCGACATAGTACGTTTAATTATCGGTTATTTTATTCATCTTACTTATTTTAACTTTTCCTAAACCTTTTTAAAAAATATATTTCCATTCCAAATTCGTTTTGATAACTTAATATATAATGGATATAACTACAAAAGAAACAACTACAATGTTCAAGTGATGTTTAGTTGCCAAAAAAGGACCTCAATTCATCCGATCGTTATACAAATTATCATGAATTATAATTTGTAAATATTATGATTATGCAATGTTTTGTTAATTTTTTCAATTCAAATTGGAGAATCTGTATTTGCTGAACTCAAACTGTATATTTTTTTCTAAATTATATATTGTATATATCTAATCTTTATATTTCTACAATGTTGACAAATATGTGGGATTTGGGCATGAACTTCCGATTCCAACAGCTTTATAGTACAAGGTTCCGTAGACTTGCACATGTGTAGAATTTGCGTTACACGCAAACGCGTTTTTGAAAGTGTATGTGTGTGAAAAAATGTGCATAGCATGCGAGACATGGGTGCATCGATTTCGATTGTGATGCCTACATAAATGTGAGTTCGTATGCGTATTACTACTTAGATGTGAGCGCACTTTACGACAAGAACGGTTAAGACTACTTACTACTTTATTTTCCAAGTACAAAAAATATAACAAATATTTAAAATCATAAATTGAAACATCTTTTTAATATATCATTTAGCTTAGAATAGCTTTCGCAAAACCTTGTACACTTTTTGAGATCGGTCTCTGATAAAATTTTGCAAAAACTGTTGACTTATCAGTCCAACCAGCAGTACGTTTAATAGTTTCCAAATCTAAACCCTTGGAAAAAGCTTTCGAACAAGCTGCGTGTCTCACTGAGTGAGCTGAAAGCAAAACTGTGTCTATGCCACTATTCTTTAGGGTATTTTTCACTCAACGGCTAATTGTCTGGGTCGTAACTTTTTTATATGGCGATTTTGTCGCAATAAATAAATAATCATTTTCTTTTCTCAAAGAATTCGTAACTTCTAAATATCTTAATATCGCAGTCATAACACAAATCCCTGGACAATCATTAAACTTTGGTATAATTAAATATGATTGAAACCAATTAGGACCACTTGTTTTAATCTGTTCGTCAATTTTAATTTCTAATCTATCCGAAAACTTAAATATATTATTTATTTTAATAAACTGTACTTAATGCTAACAATGTTATTGTTTTTTCTGTTAACTGAGGCAAAGTTAAACTATTCAATGGCACTAATGTTTTTAAATAATCTAGAACTACAGATACATCCCATACAAAATGATATTTTGGCCTATTTGGTCTCAATTTATATATCTCTTTCATAAATCGACTTATTAACTCATTGCTACCAATTTTATTCTTTGAAATCAACGAAACCGCAGATCTATAGTTATTAATCGAACCATAAGATGCACCCGACTCAAATCTTTCAGTTAAAAAGTTTAATACTGTATTTATAGTTTGATTAAAGAACCTTTCCGTTTCCATTTCACAAAACAAATACCACTGACGCAAAGCCGAATCATACTGTTTAATAGTTGATTGACTCAAGGAAGCCACTAAGATATCTACTGTGTTCTTCGGAATACTCAATCTGGAGAAAGTTTCGCAGACTTTGGCGGCCATTAAAACTAACGAATTCGCTTGAGGATGATGTCTCGACCTGTCCGACAAATATAAAAGATTAATTCTAGGTTTAAATATTATAGGCTGATCTACTAATAATTCTAAAAATTAATGGTACCAAGGCTGGTTTTTCCAGTCAGGTATAACTATTATTCCTTCTGCTTTATCTTTTTATTTATTTTTATTTATTAATTTATTTATTCACGGGAATGAACCCTTAACAATATATACATATATCACATCATGAAAACTGATGGAGGTTGACAAAAAAAATAAAATAAAATACAAGATAAGTAATGCACACGTTAGAAATGTTTTCGAATGATAGCTTTTCGGAACGCATTATATGATGTATTAAATAGATCTATTTCGCTGCAAATTTCATTTCCTTGTCTGAATAGCCGGTTAAACATCGAGTTATCAAATGCTACAGTTTTCGTGCGCTGAATTGAAAATATTTTACGTTGTCGTGATTGACGAGATGGAACATGGAAGTTAATTTTTTCGAGAAGCGCACTACTTTGAATGTCGTTATGTAATAGTTTATATAAGAATAACAAGTCAGCTATCTCACGTCTGGCTCGTAAAGATTGAATATGACTGTAATCATGGTTATCAAACAGCATCAGTGTGCCGTTACGGTAAGCTAATTAACGTAAAAATTTGTGTTGAACCGAATCGATCGTTTTCGCTTCACCCAAAATATAAGGTGACCAAATAGATGAGGCATACTCTAAAACTGGGCGCACTAAAGAGTTATACAACGTAATGTAAGTTAGTGGTTTAATAAAAGTTAATGAACGATTAATAAAGCCTAGAACTCTGAGAGCATTGTTTACGACGCGGGTTATATGCTTTTTGAATGTTCCGTCAGATGAAAAAGTCACGCCCAAGTCATCGATTTCACATTTAGAAGACAAAAGAATATCATTCAAATTATAATCATAAATAAATACATCTTTTCTAGTACAATACCTAACTACACTACACTTATCAATGTTTACAGTCATGTTGTTGTCTTTACACCATTGTTCAAAAGCTAAAAGGTCATTTTGGAGTAATAATGCGTCACAGAGACTATCAATTTTTAAAAACAATTTAGCATCATCTGCAAATAATAAAATTTTACAATTTTTCACATAACTGGGCAAGTCATTTATAAAAAGCAGAAAGAGCAAAGGTCCTAGATGAGAGCCTTGCGGGACTCCGGACGAAGCAGAGAATTCTTCAGATCGATTTATTCCAACTTTGACAAATTGTTTTCGATCTGTAAGGTAACTTTGTAGCCAAGAAAGCATTGGACCAAATATTCCGTATCCTTGTAATTTGTACAAAAGAATTTTGTGCTTAACTTTCTCAAAAGCTTTAGCAAAATCCGTGTAGATTACATCCACTTGCCCACGCTGATCCAACGTTTCAGAGATGTAATGGTTTATTTGTGCCAAATTAGATACCGTTGATCTGTGTTTACAGAATCCGTGCTGCTCGTCAGATAAGATCGGTTTGAAGATGTTATAAAGTTTCGGTGTTATCAGTTTCTCGAACAATTTTGGAATTGAATTTAAAATTTATATCGGTAGATAATTTACCACATTATGTTTGTTTCCCTTTTTAAATATTGGGGTGACTGAACTGATTTTCCATGAACTGGGAAAAATGCCGGTGGAAAGTGATTTATTAAACAAAATATGTAAGAGTTTGGTAATTGCATATTTACACTTTTTCAAAAAATGATTAGGAATTCCGTCAGGACCAGTGGTGCATTTGTCATTGAGGTGTGAAATGCTATCAAAAATTTCAGCTAATGTAAGCTGAATGATAGATAAATTGATATTCGAATTTTGTTTGACATTATTTATTGTTAGGTCATTGACTGGTGATTCATAAACGGAGCTAAAGAAATCAGAAAATAAATTGCAAGTTTCAGCATCGGTATTACTAGTAGAGTATTCATATGTTAAATTGTTTGGAATAGAAACATTATTAGAGCGATATGAATTTGTATATTTCCAGAAAAATTTGGGATCCCTATGTAAAGAATTTTCAACGCGTTTCAGATAAGTGGTATGTGATTTATCGATTAAAACATTACATAAGGATCGTAATTTAGAAAAGGCAACATAATCACTCGTTAGGCGAGATTGTTTGTAATGTTTATGTGCTATTTTTTTTAGTTATCAGTTTTTTTATTTTGCTATTAAACCAAGGAGGGTAGTTATGATTATGGACAGTATAAGATGGTATAAATAAGCCAAAACAGTTAGAAATAATGTTGTAAAATATATCAATGTCTTCGTCAATATTAGAATTGTTTAAGATATTGTCCCAATCAAATGAATTAAGATAAGAAATGATTCTGTTATAGTCCATTTTATAAAAATTGTACTTCACGAAAGGTGTTTTGACAGGCTTTTCAATTACAATAGGACATGTACAATGGAGTGGTGGGTGATAATTGTCAATTTTACTCAAAACGTCTATCGCTAGTTCAGTAGTTACGTTTGACAAGTCAGAAAAAATTAAGTCGAGGTAAGAATTGGTACAATTTGGTATATTATTAAGCTGATAAAGATTAAAATAATTAATAAATTGTGAGAATAAATATGCTGAGTTACGAGTCAAAGTTATAATAGAATCGTTCAATTCAAGGCTACATCCAAGAGTAGAGTTTTGCCATCGACATTTAGGTAAATTAAAGTCACCCGCAATAAAAAGGTTGGAAGACTGAAATTGACATTTAATATTGTTCAATGGTTCACCAAAACTTTCATAAACCGATTGAGACGAGCATGAAGGAATATAAACACCACATAACAGAATACTTTGTCCAAAAAAATTCAGTTTAAGCCACAATTGTTCAATCAATATGTTCGGATTCATGATTTGTTGACATTTAAATTTGGAATTTACTGCCACCAAAACTCCACCACCTCTCAAACGCGAATCAGACAGGGCAGAGTGGTCGCATCGAAAAACGGAAAAGCCTTTCAAATTCAATTCATTTTCAGAAATGTCATCACGTAACCAAGCCTCGGTTAATATAATAATATCATAATTACACGATGAGATATTATTTCGTAGACCCTGTAATTTCGTTCTGAAGCCTCGTACATTCTGATAATAGATCGATAATGAGTGGTTTACTGAGGCACATTCCCTGGCTGAACATTTTTTTGTTTAACAATTATTGGTATGCCTTTGTCATATTTTATTGTACAATCTCGTTCGCCGTTTTCGATGCGCTTGTTTAACTTTTCCCGCAAAACGCCAAGGTATTCAATCTCTTGTGGGGTTGAATCATTTGATATTTTTAAGTTGTTTTCATCGAAAAATTTGCGATTTTTAAAAAGATATTTAACATCATTTTCAGAATTAAAAAATAATTTTAATGGACGAATGCGGTTTGTTTTAAATAATCCGAGACGACGAGTAAACTGAACTATTGGCTTTTCAGGCAAAAAGTCAAACAAGCGGTTAATATCATCAAGATCGTTTTCGTTTACTTTTTCGGCAAATCCATATACAATGACGTTGCGCGCACGACGATTACGTTCACGAAATTCGCATATCGCATGATTAATTAATCCGAGAGACGTATCACGGTCAATTAGAATGCCTTCAGAGTTCTCCAAATGTGTCACTCGCTTTTGCAAATCGGCAACATCATTTTCAATACGGTCAAAACGACTATTTATTTGTCTAACCACATCATCAATTTTGTCACAAAGCATCTTAGAAAGGTTGGCATAGTATTCGCTTAAGGTCAAATCAATTTTTTCGCGTTGATCTCTCAAAGCTGCATCCAACTGTTTCTGTTGATCTTGTAATACGGATTGTAAGTACGCGCGGGTGACAGGTGAGTTGTCAGTGGCTTTGTTTTGCTTGTTACCGCGCGTTTGCCGCGGAAGAGGCGATGTTAGAGATACGGAGAATGAGCTTTGATTAGTTTTATCGAGCGGCATGATGGAGCATAAACAGTGCGGCAACGTAGATCTCTCGAGATAGGATAGTCGAATATGAACACTGTATCGATAATTATATACTATAGTACCCACAAGTGTTCAGCTATTATCGGTATATGAGTAATCCGACAGGGGGCAGTACTCAAGAGTCAGCGTAAATGTCGATGACTTCTGATAGATTGTTGAAAAAGGATAGAGAGTACTACAATGTAGGTTCTGATGTTGTCTCGTTACCCAATAAATGCGTCCACAATCGTTGGAAATCGAAAAGAAAAACCAATCATAGGAATCCTTCGGATCATATATATAGATGGGCTTTCCGTTGTAACATCAACCAAAACTTCCAAAATGTTTAATAGTTTGCTCTGGATAATACTCAGAGAAGTGTTTATGAGTAAAAAATTTATAAAATAAATCACTCTAACACCTGAGCATTGTAAGAGCAATCAGTCTGCAACAGGTAAAACTCAATCAAAGAGAATCAGTGAGTGCTCTTTCAGAGATTATGATTTTTGGCACAATGAGTATGTTAACTGTTTTCATCAACAAAAATGACAATCACATGCCATAAGGCTGTCAGTAAGATGAAAAAATGAATCACAGCAATCAACAATGTTTGAGATGCAGGTATCAGATGTTTGAAACAAATTTGGTGATTACAAAACGTGCAGAAAGCAACAGACACGTGTCATCACTTACGCCATCAATGCCTGAATGATATTTTAAATTATGATTTATAAGTGACTTAATAAAGACATAATAAAGATTTTTTAATAACATTTTATTTGGACTAAAAAAAACAATTCTTAAAAGAAACAGCTTTTTTTGCGGCGCTAGAGTGGTTTAAACCCTTAACAATGTTTTGAGAACCAGCCAAATTTTTTGTTGTGCGCTTTATATCTCTATGTTTTGATTCGGGTCTCATACCCAAATAAGCAGATAGTAGACCAAACTTTTACATTACCCTTGGGTAATGTACTAAGAAGTGCATTTTGGGTTTTAAATCACCTATTAATTTCTTGAACAAATTATTGTGCTCTTGTATTAGAACTTCAAGCTGGTCAATATGATTTTTTAGGTGTTTTGGAGAAAATGTGATATCTACAATTTTTTTAAGAATCAAATACAGCGCTCATTGTTCATCATCTTCTGAAATATGATCGTAGAAAATGATACCGAAGTACCTACAAAAACAAAGAGATTCTGCAGCTGACATTTTTAATTTAAGAGATTTAAGAGGTGGTGGTCGATTTTCTTCATGTATTGTTGAAAAATTAAATTGTTTTATTCTGGAATTGATTAATTGTAGATTTATTTATTATTTAAGGCATTTAAGCTAAAATGCCCTCCATAGTATAAATGTAAACACCTTCTGCAATATCATGCATTGCATCAACAATAATATTATCATACACATGAAATCCAGTTATATCATTGTAGACGCATTTTTTCGATACGCAAGTGACACTAGGGTTTTCAGCAAGAACGTCCAAATCATAAATACTCGTTGTTCTCAAAAGGGTTTCATCTTGTTGGAAAAGTTTTATGTTGTCACTATCAATTTTGCAAACTCGACAACAATACCCGGAACTGAAACTTTCACAAATCTTAAAATACTATTTAGTCCAAGATTGTCCCCGGTGACTAAAACTAATTCAAAAATACTGATTCATTTTTCCCTAAATGCTTCACCTCAATACCGTTATCACATAAATCTTTTAACTCTTCTATAACAGGTTTAAATGTGGAACAGTTTTCAAATCTTTTTCTATCAGTTGCATTAAAAAGTAATACTGAATGAATATGTGCTATTTGCGAAGCATATTGCGGTGGAATGCAAGGCAAGTAAAAATAAACTGTTCCAATTGAGCTGGAGTCTGGATGGGATCCTAATGCATTTCCAGTAACCAATTCATCATGATAGATAATCAAAGGTAACACAAATTTCATACCATGATTGAGTTGTCTTTCTTGCCAAAATTCAGCTTGAACGAAATTAGAAATAGGTAGATATAAATTATTTACGACCAAGTTTACAGACTGATCAGAACATATATTTATAAAAATTTCTTATTTACAAATTTAACGTTTCGACCCA
>JABFOU010000333.1:0-10012 GCA_022817745.1 Scelioninae gen. 1 sp. ZL-2020 | reverse complement strand
TCAGATAATTAACATCTGATTCGATAGTCAGGCAGCTATAAAGGCCCTAACCAATCCCGTTAGCAAGAGCAAACTGGTATGTGAAACAAAATTGGTTCTAAATATCTGGCTGACAGGAATCAAATTTCGCTATATTAGATACCTGGACATCAGGGATTCAAGGGAAATGAAATAGCTGACAAATTAGATGAAAGCGGAGCAAGAGGTCTCGATGAGAACTGCCAACAGAAAGTTGGAGTACCGTTAGCAGCTATTACTGTCAGCATTACTCAAAAAATGGAAACAATCTGGAATAATAACTGGAAACACAATGATAAGTGTAGATGGTTTAAAGAACTAATGGGCAAGGACCTGCCCAAAGGGTTCAAGATCCAGATGACAAACAAAGCTCTGGCACGGAAAATTATCTCCTTGCTAACGGACCATTGTAAATCTAAATACTACCTGTTTAAAATTGAGGACTCTGAGGATTCAATGTGCAGGTGGAAAGTATAGGAAACTCCCTATCACATTCTGGGAGAATGCTCACAGATAGCTCAGATTAGGTGGAAAGCTTTTGGCCAGGACATGCTTAACTCTAATGAAATAAAGGGGTCCAGTTCAGACATGATAAACCTCTTTTGCGAAATGTTAGATTTAGAATTGTAACACTGAACAAAAAAGAAATAGGGCAAAGAACAATGGCTTTGCTAAGTTCCAATTGGAGAGTGGGGGCCCCCAAACCAAACCCCACCCACCAGCCTCCCTATTCTTTTCTTCTTTTATCCTATCCTATCCTATATGCGACAAATAAAACAAAATTTAAAAACAAGTAATAAAGAACATATAAAACATTATAAAAAAAGATACAGTTTTTTTTACACTTACACAAAATAATACCTCGTCGTATAATAGATATTAAAAATTTTTAAATATTAGACATAATAGAACCAAATACAAAAGAAAAATGTCCAAAATCTACAAATTAAAAAGTGTGAAAACACATCAAACAGAAAACAGACTCAGAAGATTCAAATAATAATAACAGTAAAATTTTCATAAATAATAGTTCATATGTCCTTAAAATGAATCACTAGAATATAGAAAAATGTATATTTAATTTTAATTATTTACATTCATAACAATAAAACAAATAATTGTTCTTATGACGAGATAACATCGTCGAAACGTAAAATAAAAAGAAAACTAAGAACGCACTCTTCAGTAATTATGTAGTGCTTATAAGACAAACAATAGATGTCTAGCATTTAATTGATATTATATAAATGATTCGATGAAATATGAATGATGAGGGAGATGATAATTCCAGAAATGAGCATGTTTAATATAGTGAAACGAGTAAGAAATCCAAAAAGCAGAAAAATACGAAATACTTTGTACGTCTATGTTTGTGTCGTCAACTTCATAACCAACTGTATTAATTTCGCGAAACTTACTTTTTCTTCAGCGTGAAAAAGCTGCGTCGCTTGCTCGCTTCCGCCTGCATAGGTGCAGGAAGCGTGTGCGCTCTTGATGTACTAGCGCTGGCTGCGCCGTGCGCGACTTGGTTTAATAAATTTATCCATTCTTGCATCTCTGCGTCATCTTTGGCCTGGAACAGGAAGTCGACACCACTTTGCGCCCTGAAATTTAAAAAAATTATTAAGTCTCATTAATTTAAGTAACAAGTGTAGTACACTGAGAAAAAAAAACAACTAACACTGCGTATGTTTCTCCTATGGTTATAGCTGGATATGTCCAAAGCTATTGTGACTGTGAAATACTGCAGTTTCTGCGGTATATTCTTGTCAATCCAGCTTGACTGTTAAGTAGATTTTTTTCTTACCGATGGCGCTAGCATAGCATTGTATTACCGCGGTTTCAGTAGTTTGTATGGTTAGACTGTATGTACGTACGAACGAATTATTTAAGTTTTAAAAAAGTAAAGAAATAAAATAAAAGTGCATTACATTTGGACGATTTGGACGATTACAAAAATGGATAACTTCGTAAAACAAAAGTTGATGTCGTGGAACTTTGCCAATTTCATCGAAAGGTTTGAAAGTAAGTATTTAAATTATATGTAAACATAACCTATATGCATATATTAAAGATCAAATCACTATGAAATTTGTTTATTCTTTTTTCCTTCGAAATCAAATAATTGTTTAAAATCATTAGAATTAATTAAATTTTTTAGCAACTACTTTTTATATGTAAAAATAATTTTTTTTTTTTAATTTTAAATTATAATTTTTTTTTCATTTTTTGTGATGAATACTATTTATTTATGAATAATTTCTATTTTTCAATTTATTTAATATTATTGTACATATATAAAAATTAAAAAATACATAATTTTTTTTTAAAGTCAGTCTAATTTATTTATATTAATAATTGTGTAACAATTATTTAAAAGTTATATAACATTTTTTAAAATAAAGTTGTAAGTTTTTTTTCTTTTACATTTTATTCCATTTTAAAACTGTGCCATTGGATGCCATCAATATTAGCGTCTCCACAATACACTATATAAAATACATTTTTTTATTATTTAATACATATACACTACAAAATACTAAACCAGGATTCAAATATTTTATGTGACTACAATATATTTTACACCATATACGTTAACATTGTTTTTACTACTATTATCTTGTTTATTTACTTGTGATCGGTTTAACGTTTTTGTAGAAGCTGGAGTAGACAAAGAGGTTTTTGAAGAAATTGACGACGAAATTTTAAATAGTCTTTTTGATGAATCAGAATGTGGTTTCAAAAAGAAATTTATAAAAAAAATCGAAACGTGGAAAAAAAATGATTGTACAAATGATTTTAATTCGGAAAACAATACAACTGTTCCTGTAACTTACAACGGCGATAATGTTTTCCCTAATTCCACTTCCTCTTTTGATACACTGGTAGCATCAGAACAGAATGCTTTTAATACAGAAAGTGAACTGCATAGTGTTGAAGTCATTAGAGTCATTCGTTCGTACTTTTTATTATCATTTATTTATCTATCATATTTATTTATCATATTTATTATTTTTATTTATCATTTTTTTTAATCAAAGTTTCGAATTATAAATTTGAAATTTTTGTCTAATGAAACTAATTTATTTATAAATTCAACTATTTAACTAAGGTAGATTACTCAATAATCGTCAGTAATTATTTCGAAAATAATAAATAGTTAATTTACGAGCTTTTAACGAAATTTAAAAGATACTTAGCATTTTATAACAATGCTTAAAATTCTTTTACTGTCATTAATTATGGTTTACTTTTTAAAATGAAGTAATAAAAATGTTGATTTTTTATCTTAATGTGCCGATTACTGGGGCAATCTATCTTACTATTATAGATTTCAATTTGGATTTAAAATAGAATATATTAACTTGAGAATTTTTAAAATTTTATTATATTTAAATTTTTAATTTTGTGATATTTTTATTTAAATGTAAATTAAACAAATATATTTTGTTTTTTAAAAAAGCACAAGTACGGAAAACGGTTCTTGAACTTTTAGAATCAACAGTCAGAGGCAAATTAGTTTATCAAAATTTTAAGCTAAATCAAGAAATTAACACCCGAATGCTAACCGACTTAATAATTGAGTATGAATTTGAATTTTCAGGAGTTTATAGGTAACAAATTATATGACAATTTTATTTTACATTGTTTTCATATTTTGATAAAATATCTTTATTATTTTTAGAATAAAATCGGAGAGATTTTTAAATCTTGCTGGAGAATTGGCATCAATTTTGAGACTCCCCTCAAAGTCTTTAGAGGAAACGATCGGATTATTTTATTATCCATATCAAAAAGGAATAAAGGACCGAAAAAAAGCTGTCAATGCAGGTGGAGTGCTGTATGAAAAATATATGCACATACGGCAAAAATTGATTAAATGTGGAATAATTTCACAAAGTGAAAGCTTACAAGAAGGTACTTTTATGTATTACACATTTTTTCAAATGAATAATAATACTTTAAAACTCATTTATATAGGCATTTATTATAAACGGACAGTTTTTCATATTATATTTATGATTTTTTACAATTTGATTTTTAAAGATGCTCCAGAGTCTACGGAAGAAAAAAGTTTAGAATGGTTAAAAATTAACGATAGTCCATTTGATGACGTTGTTGAGAAATGGACAAACAGTTTTGAAATTAGAGAACGTTGTAAAAATAGCCAAAACTATTTCACTAGCTATAAGTGTTTGCGATCAACATTTGGACATATTTTGGTATATTTGATGAACATGTTAAAAAAAACTATTACTGTTTAATTTCGCATGATTAATTAGTTCATTATTTTACAGTTATCTATCGATTTCAATAAAATTTACCCAGATGCAGAGACAAATTTTACATCAATTTGGAATGCTATAGCTCCAGTAATAATTGAAATCGCAAGAACTAAAAAAAAGCTTGCTATTTCAGACGAATTATTAATCGAATCAGGTACAACAATATTCATAAATAAAACAATATTTATTAATGTAGTAATTATAAAAACTTATTTTTAACAATTTTAATACTTATTGTTTTTTTATTATAGGAAAACAGAATGTCGTTGCTTTATTTTGTCTAGTGAAACTTTTAGGTGTTATTGTTAGGAAAAGAAAATCCAGTGGAGAAGCGATTTTTGGCACAGTTTTACAAGATGTACAAAATTCATTCATTCTACATGTTAAAGTAAGTTTTAATAAAAAGTCCACTTCTATTCTAGTTAGATTAATTATGTTAAATTATTTATGTAATTTAACTAAATTTTGTGATCATAAATTAATTTTTTTAATTTAAATTACCCGAAAAATTGTAACAAAGAAAATTAAAACATGAATTATGATATTTCAAAAAGTACAGCTGTGAATTGAAAATGACATATTTGTATTAAACAAGTTTGTAATCCTTTAGTTAAACAGTTAATTCGGTACAGGATTAAAAGTAAACTAAAATATATGAGTAATACAAAATTATCGTTATAAATTCACAACACTATAGTTTTATGCTTGAACAAATTCACCGTTTAATTGATTTGTAATAAATGTATTATGATTTCTTTTAGAACTATGATGAGTTTATTGCTTTTAAAGAGTATCGCAAGAAAGTGAGTACAGATCCAAGTAAACGAATAGATCCATATATTGCATATATTGGCGACTTGAAGAAAAACGGTGAACCAAGTGTAGCAGATTCTGACAACCAAGTTCTTCTTGTTATTCATGATTTCGAGTTTAAGATTGTGACAAATGATATCGTTGATGTAGTGGAGTATTGTTACAAATCATTCTTTGCTCTAAATTTAGATTTTCCACCCGAGTGTAAACATATTTGGATTTTTTTGCAAGCCTATTTCTATAAAAACGGTCTCCATACTATGAGAAAGTACACTGTTGTAACGAAATTCATTGATGAATTACATAAAAAACAAAATTTGGCCTCCTGTACTTGAAATTTTGATGTTGTTTGTGTTTAACTTTTATAAATATAGTTTTGATTTATATTAATTATTGATATAAAGTTACATAATATTTATATTGTTTTGTAATATTCGTGAAGAAAGTTAAAAATATGGCTACAACTCAAATAATAGATTTAGAAAAAGAACTTTTATTGTTGACTTTGCGTTTATATAATAACCCAATCGTTCCACGAAATGTTATTCAATGTTTTGTTGATTCAATTACATATTTTTTCAGTGACATATACTCAAATTATTTTCAACAACAAATTCATCTTAGATCCAATACAAGTGACACTAATATTGTTAAACACATATACGATTCCAGTAAATTGATTTTTGAAAAGTTTGAAACAGAATACAAGAGGTTTTTATTATATCAAGAAAAAGGTCTCATGATGATGCCTCAGGAATATATTTTAGGAACTAGGTTTATTAACAAAATAAATGAAAGTGGCAATACAACAACAGATACAAAACAAGCGTCTGCGGTCTACATACCCTTAAAACAATCTTTAAAATTATTATTAGAAATTCCGGGTTCGTTCAAACTTATACAAAATTACGTAAATGAATTGAAGAAGGACACTGCAATAATAATTAATTTTATTCAAGCTCATGTATGGAAGCAAAAAGTAGAATCATCGGAGGATAAACTCTTACTTCCATTATTTGTTTATCAAGACGAATTTGAAACCGGCAACGCATTAGGAGCACACAGCGGCAAGAATAAATTGGGAGGAATATATACTACCATAGCTTGTTTTCCACCACAGATTCTTTCACAGTTAAACGTAATTTTATTAACAGGTTTGTTTTATGCAAATGACCGCAAAACGTACGGAAACAAAAAAATTTTTGGTAAATTAATATCAGAATTAAATGAACTAAAACGTGACGGATTAACAATAAATGTTGATAACAAACAGATTACAGTATATTTCCAGTTAGCTTTAATTTTAGGTGATAATTTAGGCCTAAACGAAATGCTGGGATTCGTTGATAATTTTGCATCTGGAAGACCTTGTAGAATATGTAAAGCGGATATAAATCAGATAAGAACTCTCATTTTCGAAGATGAACATTTATTAAGAACATTACAATCTTATGAACAAGATTTGAAACAAGAAGACCCATCGGCGACAGGAATCAAAGAACCGTGCGTTTTTCATAACGTACATGGATTTCATGTTTGTGAAAATGAAACATTAGACATTATGCATGATATATTCGAAGGGACAGCTAATTATACAATGACAAATCTTTGTAATGATTTAATTTACAAACAAAAATTGTTTTCGTTAGAATTTTTAAATGGCAGATTAGAAAGCTTACAGTTAAGTCTTTTCGAGAGTAATAAAATTCCATTAATTAAAAAAGAACATATACAAACGAAACAAAAACTCAAAATGTCTGCTGCAGAAATAATATCGTTTTGTAAATATTTTGGATTGTTAGTTGGTAGTCAAGTTGAAGACGAAAATGAAACTTGGGGTTTATACATTTTATTTCGAAAAATTATAGACATTGTATGTTCACCTAGAATTGTACAGGGACATAATATCCAATTAGACAATTTGATTCCCAAATTTCTTGAAATGTACATTAAATTATATGGTCAACTTAAATATAAATTCCATAACATGACTCATTTCGTTCGAATTTTAAAACAAAATGGACCTTTAATTAATTTTTGGAGTATGAGGTATGAGTCAAAGCATCGTCAACTGAAATTGACAGCAGTTACTTCTAGCAACAAAATGAACCTGTTAAAAACCATAAGTTTAAAAAATCAGTTGCTATTAGCTTATTTACGATTACGAGGAAGCTTATTTGATAATGATGTATTTAGCGAGTGTATTGATGAAATTGATGATGTGGACAAAAGGAAATATTTTCCAGATAGTTGTACAACTGAAAAAATTTATTTCACAAATTACGCACAATTTCGCGGAATTGATTATAAAATTGGAATTGCTTTTGTCACTGAAATGGGTAATGACGACAAACTACAATTTGGAGAAATTGTAAATATATTTATAAGGAAAAACCGCTTATATTTACTTTTACAACCACTAATCATCATATACTTCGACGAACATTTGTATGCTTATAAAGTACAAAAAAGTAGAACGAATATTTTAAAAAATGCCGAAGACTTAATCGATATTCATCCATGCGCACTCATTAAAAATTATAATGACTTATTTGTTACGACAAAATATATTTTGTGATTGCACTAGTATCATCTTTATATAATAAAATTATTTACTGAGTTATATGCAAAGATGACTATAATATAATAATAGTTTAAAAATAAAAACTAGTCATCCAAATTTGGTCCGAAAATTGTCAAATTATAAATTATTATTGAAAGATTTTATTTTCTATCTAATGACAAAATTTAATCAAAATCCGATAAAAATAAAAAAAAATTACAATTTGAAATTTCATAGATTTTCGGCCAAATGTATAGGTGATCAGTTATTTTTCGCCAGTATATTTTTATTATCATGTCTTTTCATTGAATTACATCTTCAATTTTTAAAATAATGTAAAATTTTTGCATATAATTTAGTGTCTTACTTTCTTATATAACTTTCTTGTTGTTGTATATTCATTGTATTGAGTGTTTATATATTTTTATAGTGTAGATTTATTAAATTAAACAAAATTTCCAAAGACAATGCTTGTACGAATGGTTGCTTCATTAAATTTGTATATTGCTCTTCATTTTTAAGTGTAATTAAATAAATTAAGTAATTTTTGATGAATTAATGATATTTTTATATTTATTTACCTCTCCTTTATTATTTTAATGATTGCACTGATAAAAAAAATGTTTTAAGATTAGAGTAAAATGAATCTTCATGTATATGAGTTTTATTACTCGTTTTGATTAGTATCAAATATATTGTATAAGATTATTCATATTTAAATTAATAAATTTTATAAAAATATAACATAATTTGAAAAAGTATAATAACATTTATTTCATGGCATGAAACAGTATATCATACTGCTTCATACTTTGAAACTTGTGTATCAAAAAATTTTTTATATCTAGTGAAAATAAAGTAAATTCACCTATTCTGTATAATTTGGATAATGAATATTGTATCAGAAATATTAAAAAATATTTTAGTTTGACTTTTTTAATCAACCTAATTCTAGTTTTATATAATTTTTTATAATACTTTGTTTTAAATTATCAAAACATTCACATAAATAATCTTTTAATATAAAAACAAATACAAAAATAATAATTATTAAATAATTTGTACAATAAACCCCGTAAAAAACAGTTTAATCAAAACAAAAAAATTTAATCATGATGTTTTAAAACAAATCTGCGTTCTTCAAAACCGTGCTACAAATATTTGCAAAAAAAAATATATATATATATATAAATATAATGGTAAGAAGTATTAACATAACAAGAATAACGTTATGACAAACATATTATTTTTATTTAAAGAACATCATTATTTTATTTCATAATGAAAATTGCATATCATTTTGCAATTGATGTATTTAAACCTGTAGATCATAATCACTTTTAAGGTTATTATTTACAATTATTTTCTACAGTAATTTCAATCTAATTTATTAATTTAAATTTTTTATTTGACGTATCACATTTATTAAGAATCATTTTAAGTATGAAAAATTACATGAAAAATCCGCTAAAACAGTCGTATAAATGCAAAGTAGAATCTGTTTGGTATAACAATGCTAAAACTGCAGGGCGCAGAAAGCAGTCATGGCTTGATTGGCGCTGCTTGACAAATCAAGCAGAAACTGCAGGAGTTTCTCGCTAACACAACAGTTTTTTTTTCTCAGTGCATATTTTTTTAATATTTCTATTAATACGCAAAGCAAAAAAAAACAAATCACTTTGAGTATGTCAAAAAATACGTAAATTTCAAACAAGGAATATTTCATTAATTTGTACCCAAAATTAAAAAGTAAAAAAGTCGTCTGGAGATATGACCCTCTTCTATAACTTCCATTAGTTGCGACGCATTTGACCTGTTTTAACCCTTTGAAAAACCGTACTAAATGCAGAAATTTTCTTACTCTAAAAAATTTTGCATATTGAAGTTCAAAGTTCGATATGCAGTTCACATCGTCGATAACTGCCTAAGAAGTAAATTCACCTTAAAGAGCATTCAATTTTCTACAAATTGAAAAAAATAGACCATTATCATTTAAAATGGTCAAGTTATGGCCATTTAAACAAAGTGTCTTTTCAGCACTTTTCATTATTGAACAATATTTGAATTACTTTTTATACTCAATATAATTTAAGAAACATTTCGGAAATGCAATGACATAGTAACCATATCATGACCATAATATGGGTTTGGTATGAAAATGTATTTTCCGTCAGTTGTTGTTAAATTTTGATTCATAAAGATGTCGAACATTAAAGTAACTATCGAATAACGCATTATAAAGAATGTGAGGATAACATGGGGATGTCATGGCCAAGGAACTGCTATGATATGATTAAAATCTCGTTATGTTATCAGATGTTCCGTTGAATAT
>JABFOU010000332.1:0-10015 GCA_022817745.1 Scelioninae gen. 1 sp. ZL-2020 | reverse complement strand
GACGGCTATCCTGCAAACACCTTGGATTCTGGGGCACTGATCGCCGCGATATTTCCCGATTACCTTCCCTTGTCACTTTTCCTTTCCTTCCCAATCCCCCGCCATCTTGATCGCGTGCAGTTCGGGCCCCAACACGTGGCTCGCACAACTTACCTATAATAAAAAAAAAGAACACAAAACAAATAAACCAAACAAACTTATACCTACAGATGGTCAGAATTTAGCCACTGCTAAGGACCAAAAAAAAAAGAGAAGAAGAGAGAAGAGTTCTGTGGACGCAATATAATATATATACTAAGCAAGCAAAAAAAAAGGGGAGCACCCTAATTTTGGACAAAATATTAGTCTGCTTTTTTTCTCGACAAATTAGTGTTAATATTTCTGACTTCCGGTAGTAACTTCAAATTGTATTTTATTTGTTTTCATGTAAGAAGATTTTAAAATGATGAAAATTTTTTTTAATATTACTTTTTTTTGACCCTTTATTAATTTGAAAAATTCGTGTTATAACATTGAAACATAATAGTGGTATATTTTCATGACGTAACCAATATTTCGCAGCTCTCACGACATTTTACATTATTTTGAGTGTATTACATTTTTTATTGCAATTAGTGTGAAGTTTGTATGGCAATTTTTTAAACTACTATATTCTGCTCGATAACAATGAAATATTTATTTTTATTGGAGCAAATAATAGCAAAACTACTTATTTCAAATCCTGAATTATTCTTACTACGAAAATTATAGGTAAATGAACAACTCGAGTGGTATAGAGAGCAATTTCAAAGATATCTATAACTCATTGATTCTCTTTTTTTATTGCTCGCTTACCATGTAGTTTTGTCAATGTAAATTTTTCTACTTACAATTAAAAATTACGATTGTTGCATGAAATTAGATCAATTTAAACAGTTTTAACCAGTTTTTTACACTGTAATAAAATAGACTTGTAATTAGTGTTGGTGCTAGTTTTTATAATTCTATTCCGTAGTCCTGTTAAAATGTTTTTTTATAAAAAAACATTTAAAAAAACATATATTTAGTCGTTTTAGTTAAGGTAACTAGACATAGCAATTACATGTTTCATGATTTAAATAATTTTACACCATCTGAAAACAAATTAAATAAAATATTGTTATAATTACCCAACTTTACTGAAGTATATAGAACTATCAGATATATCTTTGTACGTACCATCGATAATATTTATTCAAATCCGATAATCTAAGGCCTCGATATATTTTAGTCGTATGAATAACTTTTTCGTTTGCTTTTCCAATGGTATTTCAATACAATAAGACGTTTTATGCATTTTATTGCCTCTTAGAAGATTTATTTTTGTTGTTCAATTTTGAATATTAATATATTTCCTCTTTATAACTTTTAAAACTTTGAAACAATTTTATTCTATTTATATTAAAATAGCTAAAAATAGACAAGCATGGTGATTTGGTATACGTACCAAATTGAAAAGTGTTGATATGAACACTGACCATGCAATAATATCTATTATGCACTATCAAATAAATACATGTAATTCGTCGACATTTCATTTTATCATAAATCAATGCGTTCCAAGAAATACTTTCATCAGAACTAATTTTGTTTGTCATTATTTTTCATCTCAAATTAATCAAACGTTGATAATAAACTGAAATAGATAAAAAAAAATTTTAGTAATTCATGTAAATTGAGAATTAACATTTTTTTATTCAGAAATACTTTTGTGTAAATAACTTGTAAGAAATATTAAACACACGTTTCTACGAAATATATTTTATTTAAATTCATACTGCAGAAATTTCGATAATAAAAGTTTATAGAGATACTGAATTATATCATCAATACTAATCTCAATCATTCTGATTTTAGACTAGATTTCTATAGGAAACTCAGCTGATATTTCGGCTAGATTCCAGACTAGATTTTCGTACCAAATTCTGTCCTAGATTCCGGATTAGATATTCAGTTTTTATTATATATATATGATTCACTCGTTTGGGAAACGATCCCGAGTGGTTAAACACAATGTTAAGGGCAGACGATACTGAAAATTTCACTACCACTCAAAATCAGCGTAAAAATTTGAAACTTTAGTACGATGTTTTAGTCAGGTACGTGAATTAGTTTTAATGACATATGATACGGCCCCGTCGCGGTGCCCTGAGCCTAAAAAAATTTCAATTTTACAAAAAAAAATTTTTTTTCAATTGCATCTTCTTCTTCAATTATTATTATTTTGTTTTGAAACTTTATGTACGTGTGATGTAGAATATTGAAAGTAAATTATCGTTAGCTTTTCGAAAAAAAAATTTGTTTTCTGCAAAATTGGAATTTTTTTAAGCCCAGGGCACCGTGACAGGGCCGTATCATATGTCATTAAAAGTACTTCATGTATCTGAATATCATACTAATGTTTCAAATTTTTACGCTTATTTTAAAATGTAGTGAATTTTTTAGTATCGTCTCCCCTTAACACAATATTAATAACTAATGCAACTCTCGAAATTTTTTCTTAAATTATCGAAATATTGTTTTATGCTTTTATATATTTGAAAATAAATAAAATTAAACACAATTATTCATTACTTGTTTGAAAATTAAATAAAATATAATGGAAATTAAAAAAAGTGGCACCGAAGTTTGCCCGGATCTTGAACTGAATTCCGCATCACATATTTTATTTGCGAAAGCTAATCATGATGATGTATTTAATACATTTTGAAACTTGTGTAATAATAATATTATATTATATTATAGGGTGGAGTAGGATAAAAAAGGCCATTTTTTATTGAACTTTTCAAGCTTTAAAAATTTAATATTTTCAGTATATTTTCAATACAATATCTTATTAAGAAAATTTTATTTTTATATTTACTATACACTGAGAAAACAGTGGAGGTATCTGATCTCCACTTAGTGCAGGACACATAACTCCACTGTCGGTGTTTAGCATCCGCCAATTTAGAGATTGTCAGAAACAACTGTGGAGGTATCTGTACTCCACAAGTCAATTTTATATTCGGAGGTTTTGAGGCGCATAGAATTCCACTTTGGAAAATGACAAAGTCCGACTAGTGGAGAACAGAGATCTCCACTATGATCTTTGACAATCTTCAATTGGCGTAAGCTTAACACCAACAGGTGGAACTATGTGTCTTACATTAAGTGGAGATCAGGGACCTCCACTGTTCTCTCAGCGTAGAAAATATTTTTATGTTCATATATTAAGTCAACACTGAACTAGTGTTTCAGAAAAATAACACGGGTGGCTTTTTTACCTCACTCTACCCTACTGAAATATATTTTGCTACTTACTATAAACTTCACAATTGAGATTCATTCAAATTCTTTTGAGTTTATTGGAACACAGCAATAAATGCGACTTCTATTTGTTAGTGATATATTAAAGCAAACTTCTTTTACATTGTTGATATCTACAATTTGCAATTCATCAGATTCTTCTGTTGTTGAAAAAATGTGTGGTATATAAACGTCTTCCGGTACACTGGCTTTAAAAATACTTTCTTTTCTGCAGCGTTTTATTAATGCACAGTTAATAGCATTGCAATCACATAAGTTCCTACATTGGCATCGCACAACCCTAATGAATTTCAAAATGCTTCCGATTTCTGTAGTATTATTGTAATTGTATTGTACATACGAATTATTTGAACATCTAGCGCGAGTGTATTCTTTTGAAGTGTATAGGTATTTGAATTTCAGTAACTTTTGAAATGTTATATATCGAAAATTGTTACTTTCTTCATTATAAATATTTTTAAACATTTCTCGTATATCAACACTTAATGCATCATTTATTTTATATTTTCCAATAATATAAACTGAATCCGAAATTTTGTATCTTTTCAGTCGACCAATTTTGTAATCTAACGTTTCATATAAAACAGCTGCTGAATTTTCTCTTGGTATATAATCGCGTTTTATATGTCCCATTGTTTGCATTAACGACACAGTGGAAGAAATTTGTAATGCAGGACTTTTACTACCATGAACAAGATTTTTGAATTGTCCATTAAGATCTTCATACGGAAAACAGGATGTTACCCACAAAGGTCCAAAATTTCTAACATTTTCTGCTAAATGTAAAAGTAAATGTACGTTACTCGTCATGTATCTAATGTCATACAGATGCTCGAAATCGGAAACAAACTTATTTAATGCTAATCTTTACTTATTTAATCAGCTATTTCAATATCGTTTTCAGTTATATGTGCTTTATATAGCAGAGAAATACCCAACACTAATAATTTGTAATGTTCTAAATATACATTTTCCATTACGTCGCATAAGATGGGAAGAGAATAGTAAAAAAACCAATTTTTATATTCATGGCCTTTCCAGAAATTTAAATGATTTCCAATTGATCGAGGAAATCTTTGTACAAAGGATGGTGCTTTTATTTCTTCTATATTCTTATCTACTACCTTTAAGTGTTTTCTTAACGAATAATTTTTTCGTGAATGTTGACTATCAAACCAAAGGTTAATTAGTAATTTCACAACACCTTCAAAAATACAATGCATTGTGTCAACAGCAGTACACGTTATATATTTATATGAAATTCGCGACAGTATAGTATAATCTTTTACACCACATTTCGGTTTATTAGTTTCTCTGGCTTCTTGGGCATATGTTAAACTTTCTGCTTCGGTTCTCAATTTGAAATTTTCATAATTGTAAACTCGTACATGTTGATCATTTAAATAAATTCCTTTTTGTTCACACTTTTGACATCCATGCTCTCCATTGTACTGTTTCATGTTTAAAAATAATGCTTTCGCTGGTTGATCCGCTAATCCACATATTACCATACTTTTTGAAATTACAAATTCTCCATTTGGAAGTTCAACCTGAATACCGCGAGCTAATTTTACTGCACTGTCATACAACGGACGTAAAAATAATGTTGGTTCTGGTTTTCCATCTCCATACGATATTCCTATTAATAATATGTTTTCAATTCTTATTCTTTCTTCGTAAGGTAATTCATTTATTGTTAGACATAGTGGCCACATGTCTGAAGACGATGTAAATAATTTTACACCATCTGAATACCAAGTCAACGAAATATTGTAACGGCTACCCAACATTTCTGGAGTAAAAAGTTCTTTATATACAGAACCATCATATATATCACTGTATACACCGTCATCATTATTTCTTTGAAAGCGATGACCTAAGGATTCGATAAACTCCGGTCGTTTAAATAACTTTTCAAGTTGCTTTTCTAATGGTATTTCAATGAAATAAGAAGTTTTTGATGGTTTATCATGCTCTTCAGAACAGACGTAATTTTTGCTACTTAATTTTTTATTGCAGATGCTACAATAATAGTGTCTTTCTTCAGGTACTATATAATTTTGGAAAAGTTTCTTCATTTTATAAACTGATTTTACACATAAGTTAGGTTGAGGACAATGAATGTCTATTAATTGTAATATATCTGACAATAATTCTTTTGTCACTTTGTGTAGCATAGATAATTTTGTAACCAATACCATACTTTCAGTTACTGTAATATTCGCTCCAGGATACAATGGTCTATTATTAATATTTTCATTACCATTTACATTTTCTTCTTCGTCGGATGAAGTATCTATGAAATAAAAATGAAATACTTGGAATAAATAATATAAACCTGGGTGCAGATATTGGATGAAAGGGGCCATACATTGCTTTTCATTACAAATAGAGAAAACTGATCCACAACTGATCACTTGAAGAAATTTAATACAAATTAATAGAATTGGATAGAAATGGATGAACTGAAAATGGCAATCTGTTTTGGTATACATACAAAAATGAAAAGTGTTACTATGACCATGCAATTGTTTTTGAAAGGTATATTTCTATTATTATTTTACCCACTATATATTATTTTTTCCTAAATAGTGTACTTTAGAGAAGCGGAGAAAAAAAAGACCGGTTTTTTGCCCTGTAATTCCACATTGCTCTCGATACAAAAAATGACGTTTAACGCCTCGGGCGCCGGTGGTGCTCTGGACTGAAATATATAATTTTGTATCTGTACTATTTTTAAATACTACAGTTTTATTATAGTAATAATAAAATATTGATTAGAAAAACTTTTTTTATTTTATTTCTATTTGAATGTTTAAAAATTAAAAATATCTTAGTTTGTCAATTCTGTAATATACATACAACTATATGTATATAGTTCAACTATAAACAATAAGATATCTTAATATGAAACATTTGTAAACAAACGTACGTTCCAAGTTTTATCGTCATGTAATCATTTTGTGACTAATCTCGTATATACACTCGAACCTTGATTCAACGACTCTCGATTCAGCGCCTCACTCGATTTACCGACCGCGCAAACCTTGATTCAGCGCCAGCGTTTTCTCCCACCACAGCGCTACAGCACTGTGTTGTGTTATAGACATTGGAGGGACTGAAGGAGAAGTCATGGAGAAGTGAATATAGTGGGGGAACCTTAATTCAACGCCCCATACCCCCGAGCGAGGCGTTGAATCGAGGTTCGAGTGTATTTTACTTATAATGTACTATCGTGGGTATAATTATATAATTATTCTGTTAACTTTTGTATAGTATACGTTATCGGTTTTTTGGTTGTAAGTCAGACACTACTTGCAAATAAATAAATTTTTATTTATTTGAAATATATGATTTACAGTTCTATTAATATTTCTTCGATAGAAGAGCGGAGAAAAATGGAACTATCGTCTGCACGCGCTAAAAAGTGCTCTTGGGCTACGCTCTCTCACTTGAACTTTCAGTGCTAGCCGCGAAAGTTCAAGTTTTCTTAGCTCTCACGTGCAATGAAAAATAATATTCCAAGCTCTATGTATCTTTTAAACTTTACATATATAATAAAGAATGCATTTAAAAAAAATCTATAAATTTATATTTGTTGTACATTTGAAGAAAATTAAATTAAAAAAATACATCTTAAAATATATTTCAAGTTTAATAAACATGATTAATAAAATATGTGCTGTTATATATATAAATAAATAAAATTTTGAAACATTCTTGCAATGTCCCCTAGTTATAATGAAACTGCATTTTGTTTTCAATTATTATTACCGTTACTACTAATGCTATAAGCGTCCTCCATATCATCAATATCGCTTTCATTATCCTCAGTTTGTTCTTCATTGGCTATATCAATTTGTTCAACTTCATTATGACTTGTTTCACTTTCAGAATCGCTACTTTCTCTGTTAAATGAAAACAGTTATTAGTATATTACCTTACAAGTGGGAGAAGTAGAAACTTCTCCAACGAGTGTGTATTTTATCACGAGCTAAGCGAGTAATCAATCATACACAAGTTTGACGAATCCTTCTCCTTCCATATGTAAAGTATGATACTTTTTCTTACGAGTAGTGGTAGGTGCTTACTTATCCCACTTTTTTTAGTTGGAGAAATGCTTACTCCTCCAACTATAAACAGTGGGAGAAGTAGGTACTTTTACCACATAAGTAAGAAAAGAAACAATTTCAAAAGTATTACAATAAAGTAATAACAATTTTTAAAACCTTGGTTATTTGTAAAAATGTGAGTTCAATGTGTGAAAATAATTTTACCAACATGTGGGAGAAGAAGCATTTTCTCCCACTCGTGATTACATATATAAAAGTCCCATATTTGTAAATAGTATATTCTAGCCGAAGGCGCCATTGGCGTCCGAGGCTTTAATGTTGTTTTTCATACCAAGAGTATCGAATGAATGTGGGAAATTACAAGGAAAAAAAATCTTCTCTGTAGTTCCACATTCGTCCGAAACTCTGAGTATAAAAATTAGTGTTTGTCATTACAAATATGTGATGACAACAAATTCATAATTAACCTAACTTAATCGAATCGTGTAAGTAAAATAATTACTGCACGAATGACTTTATTTCAAAATGTAAGTTGTGCGATTATAATTTTATAATATATTCATATATGAATACAATAGAATATGGTATTGTAAATATCATGTTAATAAAATCTATAATAAAAATATTGACAAAAAATTTCTTTTTGTTGTTTGATAACTACTTCAATTGATATATATTTAATCCTCTAATCACATAATTAAAGTTTATGCGATATGACGGAATGTTTTTCTATACGAAAATTGTTTATTTCCTTTTTATAGTCGGATACCATAAATTTTTTTCTTTTTTTTTCATTGTACTACCACTTTTAACCATTTCGGTTATGTGGAGACCCCCCTAACGAGTCGTGGCTCGACTTTTATGAAAAACATCCCGGCATTTGCCTAATTGACCAAGGAAACCACGAAAACCTTGGTCACGATGCCCGGCACGAGAATCGAACTCGCGCCTCCCGAATGACAGAGAGCGTACAGGTCAAGTATCTCTACCAACTGAGCTAACTGCCTCGGTGATACCATAAATTATTTTCTTAAAAACTAAGAAAAAATCTTTAATACAAGTTGAAAAAATACAAAGTATTTTAATTAATCACAATTTGAAATTTATACACTTAATTTGAAATAGAAAAATTTTACTAACTTTAAAACACGTTTAGTTTTTTATTATTATTTACGACAGCAGATAAAAAAGTGAGTCAAAAATCAATTTAATCTACCAATATGCACTACCAGATACTAACGTTTTATTTGTAGTAAATGACCTTTTAATCAATTAACATTGCTTTTAATATTCTGTGCGGTTTAACTTTATTTACATTATTTTCTTTATGATGAAGACCTGTGAGGCTTTTCGTTTCTTGACAGAATGATATTGTATCTCTGATATATGCTACAATTCATTTGATATTCAGGTTTCTTGAAAATGTATCTTAGGCAAACTCTTTTTTGGTGGAGAATTCTCGTCTAGCCGACAAGACGAATCTCCAAGAGTGACCCTATAGTACAAATCTTTTGTATGAAAATTTTTTTATAGCAGAGATACATTCAAGGCTAGTTAAACTGTCTCGTTTAGTGTGTTCTGCACTTGCATTATTATATTTTGCTTTATTAGTGGCAAGTTTTTGTAATCAAACGAGTCCCAAGCTTTCCTCGTTTCAGTAGCTATCATTGCGACGGGTATGAATCTGTTATAGTTGATTTTGCAATCATAATTATGTTTCAATTACTCCGAACACTAGTTACTGGCACTACATGGGTAAATAAACTGAGAATAAACAATAAGACATATTGCCATTAATTCTATTCAAATTGTTATCTGTTTTTAGCGCCAAAAATCTTGAAATTTTAAACGTATCAGCTATTAAGTAACCTTAATAAGAGTGTAGATGTGCTGTTATTCATTCGTAATAAATTTGAAGCATGAAATTCATTTGACGGTTTTTATGCTGTTATGTCAACGACCGCAGTCTTCAAAATTCTATTGCAGTTAATGTTATAGGATTGTTTATTAAATTTAAATCAAATTTAATTTAAGATAGTAAGTGAAAAAATTACTATATAGCAAACTTTTCGTTCAAAGAAAACAACGTGGCATGTCTCACCCTGTTTCGTATACAGTGCATGCTGCTGCTCACCATTGTACATAAATTTTTGTTAGTTGTCACTAATACTGTCCAATCAAATAGTGCACAATTATATCAGTTCTGCATTAAAGCCAAGTTCCCTTTTGTTTGTCTCATAATGACATTGAAATTTGATTTCTTTTTCATACAACATTTTAAAATAATCAGTTTCTTTTTTTTTCTTTAGTTTTTATAATATACTAAGCTTAGTATTTAATATACATATATTTTATGAGTTGCACTTATCTCTATTCATTACAGAATTATTCATTACATAAATTACGTACTGAAAGTTTACAACATAATAATTTTTTTACTATATCTTGTCACATAATTTACAAATGTTTAATATTTTTTACGATTAACAAGAACAATACTGCTATTTTTTTTAAACTAACTAAAAAATTGTAAAAATACAACACTTATACGTTGATTTTAATGTATGGTTCAGTTTTCTGCTAAATGATTTCAGCGTAAATTATAGAAATAAAAC
>JABFOU010000331.1:0-10022 GCA_022817745.1 Scelioninae gen. 1 sp. ZL-2020 | reverse complement strand
TACATCGTCCCCTCGCGTTCCTGAACTCACCCAACTTTTGTTTACTCTCCCCCATCTTCTCAAAACATCCCCTAGCTATGAGTAACGTTTCAATATATATAAGCACTTGCCAAAGTTTTTTTACGAATATTTTTTCATCGTTCCACGTCCCCCGTCATCCCCTCATGATCCCTTTAATTCTGGTACACACATAAGCTCACCCATAAATATTAGAGCATTCCGCAGCATTTTCACGAAATTCCCGTGATCCTCCGTAGTCCCCCATCAGCCCCTTGCGTTTTTAATAAATCCGAATCATTCTCCATTGTTCAGTTGCCAATTTGTGTCCAATTACGTTTGCTGTTGCATCTTACTTCGTCCCCTCGCGTCCCTGAACTAACCAAACTTTTACTTACTTTCCCCCATCTTCACAAAACATCCCCTTGCTATATTTAACGTCTCAATATATATAAGCACTTTCCAAAGTTTTTTCACGAATACCGTTGCATCTTTCTCCGTCCCCCGTTTTCCCCTCATGATCCCCTTAATTCTGGTACACACGTAAACCCATAAATATTAGAGCATTCCACAGCATTTTCAGAAGATGGTACATAGGTAAATTTTCATTTACCTATGTACCATTTCGTTTATTTGTCTTTTCAATTTATATTTTTTTTGAAAAGTTATTTAAAATAATGAGTTCTTTGTTTTATAATTTTACATATTCTTGTTGAATTTTAGAAATTGAAATTTTGTTGTATTTCGTATATGTTTGGCTTTGCTTTGACCCTGTTTGCTTACAATTTTTATTCCGTGAATAACGAGTTTATTTGTTGACTTTCTTTTCATCCAAATCATTTCTTTTGAAAAAAAGTAAAATATATTGTAGTAGAAACAAGGAAAATTTTTTTATTTTCGTCTAATATAATTTTTTTTTTCTTTTTATTTGTTGTTTGTTTCATATTTTTTTTTATTTTATTATACTGGCTTTTATTTGATTGATTTACTTTTATTTATTTATTTATTTTTTTATTTTTGTGTTGCTTACTAATTTGTGTTTATTATTTGATTTGGATGAGGAAGGAAAAGAAGAAATAAAAAAAAAACATAAAAAAACAAAAAAAAAACAAAGGAGAAAATTTTTTTTATTTTCAAACATGGCGGCTGATAGACAACAGGCGGCGAGATGGATTTTGTCACTGGATGGTGATACACTGAGAGGGGAATTGCAAAAACGTAATTTACCTACTAATGTAATAATGCACGTCCAACGTACCCGTTTATTGAAATATTGGGCACAAAATCGGAATGAGTTTATAGATATTCCTTTGGCTGAGATTGAGGACAATCGGGAAATTGATTTATTGGTCGGAGATGATGGTGATTTTCCAGTTACACCTGTAATGACACCGAGTGTTCAACCTTCCGGAGTGGAATTGTGTGATCCCGGTCATCAGGTAGGAAATCTCGATTCACGGGAAACTTTGGATAATGTGAGTAAAACCCAGGTTAGGATAGATGTCGTTGAGGTAGCTCCCGAATTTCTAAATTCTATTCCGTCTGAGGATAATCAGACGAGGTCTGATCGGAATGTTTCGAATCGTAGAACAGTGAGTCCATCAGTAAAAATTTAATCGAACATTCAATTTTCTCGTGATGGAGTATCGGAAAGAGGGAGATCAGGGGAAGCTCCAGGTTCGCGATCTGAATTTTCGAGATTTCCTGGAATTCGTTCGGAAGACAGACAACCTGTCACTGGACCTGACTTTGCGAACTGGAGACAGGAAAATCCGTGTTATCTCGGTTTTCAGTACCCAGAATATGATCGATTCTCACATTCGGCAAGATTTTTCGAACCCCCATATCGTCATCAAGTTCCAGTTCGGAATTTAGCTCCCGTTTTTGATATTATGAGAAAATGGAACATAAAGTTTTCAGGTAAGGGAAATGCGGAATCCTTCTTGACTCGCCTGCAGGAGGGAATGAGAATAATGCCGGTTGATGAGCTGGACTTACTGGAATGTCTTCCGTTTTTCTTGTCGGAAGTTGCTCTGATATGGTTCAGAGATAAAAGAGAGACCTTTTCTTCATTTCGAGATTTTGTGTTTTCATTTCGAGATCGTTTCGTTATCCGGGATTATCAATTTGCATTGCAGTGTGAAGTTTTCAGTCGAACTCAGGGAGAACGGGAACTAGTAGCTGATTATTTGACTTGTCTACACGCTTTGATGAAACGTATTATACCGCCATGGTCCGAATGGCAGATGATTGAATGTGCTATTCGCAATATGCAACCAAAACTTAGGATTTCGATGCATCCGGAAGACATAAGAAGTTTTGATCAACTTGAACACGTGGCGAGACGCAGTGAAGACATGTATCGTTCAGCCAAAAATTTCCATGCCCCTCTACCGCCTGAAAGATCTTTAGATCCGGATTTAGCCTACCACCCACCAAGGTCATATCGATCCCGGAATGCGGTAGTCTCTTCAATTTCTGATTATTTGGGAGAATGTGAAAGCTATCCAAATCTCGATCTTTGTGTTGTTGACACGTCATTGCGGTCGAAAGATAAAGTAGAAGGAAGAGAAAAATCTCGTAAGCGGTCTGATAAAGGCCAACCTCAGAAGAAAGTCGAAGTTACCAAGGATCAATTAGCGGACAGCTCCGTTCAGTCACGAGAACAACAGGAGGGAAAATGTTGGAATTGTAACGAGACAGGTCATCATTTTCGAGAATGCGCCGTGTCGAGAAAGATTTTCTGTTATCGTTGTGGAAAGGAAGGTTTTACTAAACTAAATTGCCCGAATTGTCAGGAAAATCAACTGCAGAACCCCTGAAGCGAGCTCGGGAGCTTCGTGTTATTGCCGAAAGCATTGTATGCTCGCATCCCGTACCTGTGAAAAATCTCGATGGCGATATTTCCGAGAATCCTGGTGTGTATGTGGATGTTTGGACCGATGGTTGTTGCGTGGGAAATGGCAGTCCGGAAGCGAAGGTGGGAATTGGTGTTTATTTTGGAGAAAACCACCCGTTGAATATTTCTCGTCCGGTTTATGGTGGAAACACTAATAATTACGCAGAAATTGAAGCAGCCATCGCAGCAGCCGAAACTGTGAGGTTGATGGGTTCTCCTTACCTTAGAATACATTCTGATTCGCAGTTTTTGATTAATTCAATGAGCCAATGGGTACCAATTTGGAGGGAAAATGGTTGGAAGGATAGTGCAAGGCATGATGTTAAAAATAGAGTTGAGTTTGAACGTTTGTTAGAAGTTATTTCTACATTTACGGATGTACAATGGGTATTCGTTAAGGGACATTCAGGAATTTTGGGAAATGAAAAGGCTGATCAATTGGCACGTGACGGTGCCCAATTATCTATATCTCGAATTACCCCTTGTTCCCCACCTGTTATCCCGGAGGTTCAATTGTCTTATACAGGGGAACTTGGAATTGCGAAAAAACTCTTGATTGTGAGAGTTTCTATAGAGGGTATCGTAGTTCCAGCTATGATAGATTCAGGAGCTACTCGGAGTTTTGTTGATGCGGGTCTAGCAACTGAACTTCGTAAATTTACATTCCCTGAGGAATATATTGACCTTCCGGTACGGTTAGCTGACAACGAAGTGAAAATTAGTAGACTCAAATTAATTCTCCCGATTAATCTCGCAAATAAATGTTTATTAAATCCTGTTTGTGTACTTTCGCCGCTGACTAAGCCATTGATTTTAGGGTTGGATTTTCTCGCACGATATGAGATGTATATTAACTTTTCAATACCATGTTGGAGTTTTGGTATGAATCCCGAAGAGAAATTCGACTTTGACTCAAATGAGTCGGGAAATTTCAATCCTGATCATAATCTGTTGACTATCACGGATACTCAGAAGGATACTCTCCATGAATTAATTGAGACAGAAATTTTTCCTCCGGGAGATAAACTACTTATGCCAGAAATGATTGAACATAGGATAGATGTGGGGAATCATCCTCCCATCAAACAAAAATTCCGTCGAGTGTCTCCACTTATTTATTCTCACATTTGTACCGAAGTAGATAAAATGCTGAAGATGGGAATTATCGAACCGTCAACCAGCAATTGGTCGTCTCCATTGGTTATGGTGCGTAAACAAAATGGTGATTATCGGTTTTGTCTGGATTATCGCGAAGTAAATCGAATATCTCGTAAGGATGCATATCCTCTCCCGAAGATAGAAGGAATTTTAGATAGACTTGGACAAGCCAAATTTATTTCGACTCTTGATTTAAGCCAAGCTTATTATTAAATACCGCTAGAGAAAAATAGTAGGGAAATTACTGAATTTGCTGTGGATGGCAAAGGATTATACCAATTTATTCGTATGCCTTATAGACTAACTGGTGCACCAGCCACTTTTCAACGTCTTATTGACGGAATCATTGGATCTTGTATGCAACCTTTCGTTTTTTGTTATTTGGACGATATTATTATTGCCACAACAACATTCCGGGAACATATGTTTTGGTTACGCAAAGTTTTGCATGGTATTCGGGAAGCTAAACTGACGGTGAATCGTGATAAATGTCGATTCTGTGTTTCTTCCGTCCGATATCTCGGTTTTATCGTTGATTCGCAAGGCATACATATTGATCCCGATAAAGTTGCACCTATCTTAAATTATCCTATTCCAAAAACCATCAAGAAAATTCGAAGCTTTCTTGGTATGATATCTTGGTATCGTCGATTTGTAAACGACTTGGCCACAATAGCTGAACCCATCACTAGACTACTCAAGTCAACCCATAAGTACGAATGGGGAGAGGAACAGATTTCCGCTTTTGCAAAAATTAAACAACTATTATCATCTCCACCCTTATTGTCGTATCCCGATTATTCTATCCCGTTTCTGATTCAGACAAATGCCAGTTCGGTTGGATTGGGAGCCGTTATCGTTCAGCGGAGAGAAGACGACGAGAAAATTGTAGCTTTCGCAAGTCGCTCACTAACGAGTTCAGAGAGGAAGTGGTCCCAAACCGAGAGAGAGTGCCTTTCCGTGGTTTGGGCTATAGAGAAATTTAGGCCTTATGTTGAAGGTCAGGCTTTCACAATTGCGATACGAATAGTCTAAATTGGCTAATGGGATTGAGGGAACCGAGTGGTCGATTGGCTCACTGGGTGGTGAAACTTCAAGTTCATGATTTTCAGTTGATCAAGCGTAAAAACATTTCAGTGAGAGTACCTAAAGCTTTGTCCGAATCCACTTGCAATACTATGACATGCATAAACATTCTCGCCGGACCAAATATTACTACCGAAACATTTGTAGATCCCGTCGATAATTGGTATAACCAGCGAATGATAGAAGTACACAAATTTCCCGATCGGAATCCTGATTGGAGGATTGACGGAAAACTTCTTTACCATCACATTCCTTCTCCTCTGATAGATGAGCTGATACCAGACCTTAATGCTTGGAAACTGGTAGTTCCAAAACGCTTTCGTTCTGAAATCCTGCGAGAATTGCATAGTGAACCTCAGGCGGGCCATCTGGGTGTAGACAAAACTTTTGCCCGAATATCTACCTTTTACTATTGGCCGAATTTATCCCGTGACGTCAGTGGATTTGTAAAGCGTTGCGATGTTTGCCAGAGAATCAAAGTAGAACAAAGAGCACCAGTGGGACTCATGTCTTGGAGATCCCATGATCAACCCTGGTCGACCATCACAGCTGATATCGTTGGTCCATTACCCATCAGTAAAAGTGGATTTTCGTACCTCTTGGTGATTCGGGATTTATTCTCCCGGTGGATTGAATGTTGTCCTTTGCGTAAAGCAACAGGAAAGAAAATATCGATGGCTTTGAATGATCTCGTTTTGAATCGCTGGGGAAATCCGTTAAAAATTCTAACCGATAACGGGACTGAGTTTATAAATACCGACCTTAAAAAACTCACTGAATTGGGTAATATTAGGCACATCTCGACACCAGTATATCACCCACAAGCAAATCCCGTTGAAAGAGTTAATCGGGTAATGAAAACCATGATAATTGCTTTCATTCGAGATAATCATCTTTTCCGAGGGACGAACATCTTTCCGAGTTTAGATTTGCATATAATACCGCCTACCATTCCGCATTAAAAGCTACTCCAGCTTTTGTGAATCTAGGCCGAGAGCTTATTCCAAAAGATCTCACGCGTGCAGAGTTGGAGCCTGTGAAGGTCTCTTCGACAGATGGTGTTGACTCTTGGAGAGAACGAATGCGAGAGATGACAAAATTGCGTGCCTTGATTTCACTGAATGTGAGAGATGCTCATGATCAACAAGCTCGATACTATAATTTGCGTAGGAGATATCGTAAATTTGTGGTAGGAGAATTGGTATTATCCCGTAATAGAGTACTGTCGTCAGCCGCCAAAGGTTTTGCAGCTAAACTTGCACCGAAATATTCGGGCCCTTATCAGGTGAAATCAATCATATCGCCAAACGTATACGAAATTGTCGATCTGAATACAAACAAAGTCACAAAAGTATCCATAGAGGATATTAAACCTTATGTATCCTGAACTATTCTCTAGTTTGATCCAACCTTTTTGGCCATGGGGGATACCTGGAGAGAGTATCTCGAAATTTACTACTCGGAGATGGAAACGTTTCTGGACTGTAATCCCGGATTTGGTGAGGCAGTTCGAGAAGCGCAGAGGGTATATCGGGAGGAAAACATGATATATTCATCAACTAGACTAGTTGATGTGCCTCCTATGGTTGATCAATATACTCAACATACGGTTATAACTGAAGACACCGGGGTACAGACTAGTCAAAGTGTGAATACTTGTGGGACACAGACAGCCGTCCAAAGTCTACCTCTCATGATAGACGTAGCTGTGCAGACGGAGTCTATCGTTGGAAATAGTGGGTATACTCTAAAATTGAATGTCGCAACTTAAACAGGGAATAATGATACCGTTTACGGTCCAACTCTCGATACCGCCGTCGATATCGATATGAGTTCCCGTGATGGTACCAAGTCAAATCCAGAAAGTGAACTCGATCGAGATCGGAGACCATCTGGCGAATCCCGAAGATCCCGCGATCCCCATGAAACGAGAAAATCCCCCGTATCATATGACCTTAAAAATCTGCCTCCGAATGTGAAGAGGTGTTATCTGTGCGAGAGTCCATATCATTTATTGGGACAATGCCCTGATCGAGCATTGATGAATTATTTACTATGTTACCGTTGTGGACGACGTGGGACTACCAAGAAGAGATGTCCAAACTGTAGAGAAGCCTGGGAAAAAGACTTTGAGGAGAGAATGGGTTTTCGAGCCCGAGAAATAGACTGATGAGTTTAGATCATGTTATAGTGTTCATTTTTTTTGTTTCTTTTGCTTTTGCATTCCATGTTTATATGTATTATGACAATTATTAGTTCTGTTCGTTGTTTGATTCTGAATCACGATATGTATCTGAAGATATTAATAAATCATGATCATTAACATCATATTCCAAAATCTCGTGTATAGGTGATATTTAGTTCCATACCTTTCCAAGTCCCACTACGTTTCCTTAAATGCTTTTAGTTGTCAGAGAAAATAGACCCGCAGGGGTGCCGAAAATCTGCACTTGGGGAGTCACGACCCCACGAACCCGAGTATAGAAAAATATTATACAAGTTGCTTTTAGCATATTTTTTTGAGTATGGAAAGCGGTTCCGAATTGATGTGAAGGGTTTCATGTATAATAATTTTATTTATCCCGTATAATTATCCTGTAAAGATATCCCGTTTGAATTATCCCGTTATAACATGTAATAATAATTCGTCTTGTAATGGGACCTCCCGCAGGGGTGTCTCTTGCAACCATTTTCGTTTCCCTGGAAACGTCTGAACGGCGCCGACGATTCAAAATTCTTCGAGATGAGGCTCTGGCAAATTTTCCTGTTTAACCTCTATAACATCGAGATATCATACATATCGTATATCTCTTTTTACCATTGTTGTTTTGGTTTTGATTTTTTTTTCTCGTTTTAAAATAAATGGTAAATATCGTTTATTGGATTTTTTTGTGTAATTATTTAATTGAGTGAAATCCTTATTAGAATCCTTGCCTGGATATTCCGTGGTCAGCCCGTTTTATGGTTATCGCACAGGACTAAATACCGTTACACGCAGCAACGAATGCTTTATTGCGGTTCGAGTCATTTATTGAGGTTAAAACTAGTTTTGAGGTTTTTTTTTAGGTTCAAGTTAACTATAGAATTTTGAGATACTGAGTAATTTTATAAGAGTATTTTGCAGTTTTGTAATACTTTTGTTTTTTTTCATATGTGAAAATGGCGATCCTGACAAAAATTTTTGTGTAACTTTTGAGTATAAATTTTGCTAAAGCGTTTTGTTGAAGAGCGCGGCGAGGAGGGCAATACGGATCGAAAAATGTAATGTCACAATAAATAGTTTGCAATAATATTAATATAAGCATTGAGGTGTTCCATAATTATAATTAAATTCTTAAATAACATTCTAACACCAATATAGAAATTCAGTTTGACGTTAAATTATATTAAATCAAAAAAGACTGACAAAAAAGTCTAACAATTGTTTTAATTTATATAGTGAATAACAACTAATTTGTTAACTATCTGCTTGCCATTCAGTCATCGAGACGTGTAGTAAATCTGATTAGCGTATGTAAATTTAACATGTGCCGGACTAATGTTTGATAAATTAGACGGTTCAATTTTCACCAGATGAGCTAATCATAACATTTATTAGATTATTAAATAAAGCGTGTTTACACACAAAAGTAACAAAGCATAATTCGTGAACTGCAGAAATTGCTACAACAATCAAGAGAGCTAAGTCTCTATATCTGTAGATAACTTGAAAAACCAGGTAACTCCACTTTCCGTAAAAATTGAGTTAACATGTATTATGACATTAATGTAATGAATAATTTTATGTATACAGACCGATTAAAAATAAATAAACATTATTGAATTTAGAAATAACATCATTGAAGTAAAAATAAGATAATATATAATATTGTAGATTAAATTAATTAGACCTTTAAGAATGGCACTTTAATGCGTCTCTTAGTTTTAACAAAAATGGATTTACCTGGTTATTCTTGTTAACCACAGATACATTTATAATTTATACTAACCATAAATCCATGTAAACATTACATAGCCAAGATAATTTCCATAAACTGCTGTAACAGCTAATATACATAATCCACACATGATTCCTGCAGCTTGCGTAAGGTATTGTCTGGCTATCCGACACTCTGCATTGTTATAAACTACTAAAAAACCAAATGACATACAACCTAAAGTCCATGCCAATCCAAGATAAGTTTGTAAAATTAATATTGAATCATTTAAACCTTCTTTGTCAGCTTCATTCACCTGTTTAAACAATATTAATTATGAAATTTTGTATATAATTTGCAAGAGATTTGCAAATTATTGAATTTATTTTAGATTAAAAAACAGCTGTATTTATGGGTTAGTAGTAATTTGGCACAGGATAATGTAACATAGAAGATTAGCTGCAACAAGTATAATTTGGTGCAAGACAATCTAATCGAGCATTATTTTGAAATGTATTTTTTCGTGAGTATTAAGTAATATTGCATCTTTCAGGGGTAATGATTATTTCACCCCTGATGATGTATCACATTTACAAAAATTAATTATTACACGAAACTGCAACCATTCGCATTTACTGCTTTAGGAGATACATTCTATATGTGGAAAAATAGCTTCTGTAGTAATTGTATCATAAGATATGATGCACTTGAGACCTATAAAGTTACCGTTAGAGTTTCTCGGGATTCTGTACTCAGTCTTGTACGGAAGATGTAAACCGGTTATTTTAATAGTCTCGACTATGAGTTGAACCACTGCAGTCAAAGCAAAACTAATGTACGTCCTAAAAATAAGAAAAAATTATGTGCCAACAGTCATTAAATCCAGTAGCCGAGCCTTGCTCGACCAGCTTCAGCCAAGTAAAATTCATTCGTTGATAATTTTCAATCAACGAGTGAGTAAAGAC
>JABFOU010000330.1:0-10032 GCA_022817745.1 Scelioninae gen. 1 sp. ZL-2020 | reverse complement strand
TAGCTTGACCTTCTTGTAGATTCCACATCTTCTACGCATATTCTGTCTATTTTATTAACATTTATTTCAAGTATTTTTATTACACCAGATTTTTTTTTGGCTCATAATGATTTCACATATTTTTTTTGTAATATTTCAACAATTTTTTTTATTTTTAATAAGACTGTAAAACATTATATCTTGCAAAATTATAGGTGTAAGCGAAAAAAATGGGGTGGAATCGTCAATTAGTTCAAATTTATGTACAAAAATTTGAAAAAAAATAGTGGAACTAAAAATGTTATTGAAAATGTACTTATAGTTTTGTAATTTTTTTTTTCAGAATGAAACTTTCATTTTAGATATTAATTATTATAACTTATTAAAATTATATATTAATCATTTTAAATAAGAAATAGTGATACATTAAGGATTCATGAAATTAAGACACTTAAGGCCATGCCGAAGGGAGTATTATCAACATTACAGATTTTTGAAATTATAAATAAATAGTTTGTTATATATTACTTTAATGACCAGAGCGGCATTTTCTCAATTTTATTACACATTTTCAATGAGGTTATGTTTCATTTTGACATAAATTGTAAATAATTAATGACTTTTAGTTTTTTACAAATACATGAGTTTAATTATTCAAATCATCATCCATACATTAATTGCTATAGATTATCATTTTTAAAAAAGAAAAGAGTTTTTTTAGAATGAAATATTTATTTTTTTAAAATTTTTAATAATAACAAGTAGCAAAATTGTTATAAACAAATCGATGAAATTATTAAATTGTACCCTCTCCCATGTTTTGATGGTACTCTTTATAATTTTATGAGTAAATTTGTATAGTGTACGATTAAGTATATAAATAAAACATTTTTTTGTATTCATTTTGACAACGTTTTGTTTTCTAGTTTCCAAAATTTAATTTCAAATTTTGTATTCTAATCAATTTTATTATTTTGAATATATATTAACGATAGAAACATTTGACTTAAATTTATCTATAGAATAAATTTGTAATGAAAAAATGAGTGCGAAAAAGATATAATTAACAGTTACTTTTTAGTTTGACAAGTTTTTTGCTTTCATTTTTCAATGAAACTCAAAAGATAAAGGTGTTTTCCCAGTTATTCTGTATTCGACTGTGATCATCCGACAATATGGAAATTTATCGATGTACTAAAGACAGTGCAGAAAGGAAATGATTTAAGATACAGTCAGTTATTCAAGGAGAATCATGCCAAAAAAGAAGGAAATATATATCTAATGATGAACGATTATGTGATATTGTAAATGATTTTGATAATCGCGAGATAATAGAATATTTAAAAGGGATAGCGTCAAATCTGTCTTTATAAATAATAATTAATGCGTATAGAAAAAAAATGTTAATATAATAATTAATTGTAAAATAATTACACAATCGCGATAAATAATAGTTTACGAAAGTAATTGCGTCAAATTTGTCTTTATAAATAATAATTAATGCATATAGAAAAAAAAATGTTAATATAATAATTTATTGTAAAATAGTTACACGAAAAAAAATAGTTGAATGTAAAAAATTGTTATAATAATTAATTGTAAAATAGTTACACAATCGCAATAAGTAATAGTGTACGAAAGTAATGGCGTCAAATCTGTTGTAATAAATAATTAATATAACGAAAAATTTGTTTTGCGCCTCATTTCGAACAAAAAATATTTTGGCGCCAAAACGTCCCGTCGCCGAAACGTCCTGGCGCCAAAACGTCCGGCGCCAAAACGTCACGTACCCGAGAATGTATGAAAACGATTTATGATGAGAATTTAAGATAACGATTTATGATGATTTAAGATGATGTATGATGATTTATGATGTTGATTTTTGATGATTTATGATGACGATTAATGATGATTTATTAACATGACTTATGATAATTAAGATGATTTATTTAGATGATTTACACAATTGCATACAAAAAATGATACAATTGTTTATACGAATTCCAAAAACCATAATCATGCTGGTAACGCTGCTGAAATTGAAAAGGAAAAAGCTATGAATGAAATACATCATTTAGCAAAAATACTTTAAACAATGCTCAACATGTAGTGGCAACATGCACATCTAATTTATCAAACACTACTGCGACTATCATGCCACGAACAAATGTGTTAAAACGGACAATACGTAAATTGAGACAAACTGAAATTAAATTACAAAATCCAACACATCGACAATATATACAATTTAATCCACCTTATAATATGACACTAAAAAATGAACCATTTATTCTTTACGACAAAGGTGAAGTAAGTGATCGTTTTGTTATATTTTCAACCACGTGTAATTTATCTTTGTTATCATCATGTCATCATTGGTTTGCTGATGGGACGTTTGATGCATGTCCACCACTTTTCCAACAACTGTATTCCATTCACGGTTTAATTGATCATACAACGTTTCCACTTGTTTATATATTATTACCTGGGAAAAATGAACATATTTATACTGAAATGATTGAACAACTTTGTCTATTGAAACGTCATTTAAAACCACAAACAATCACAATTGATTTTGAATTGGCAATGAGAAATGCTATCAAAAAGGTCTTCTCAGATTCCGCAGTGCATTATTGTTTCTTCCATTGTGCACAGACAATATACAGGTGTATATAATATTTTCTTTTTTCTAAAATTTTATTTGTTATTGTTGAAAATAATTTTTTATTTTACATATTTCATTTATAGAAAACTATGCTCTATCAGTCTTAAAACTCAATATGATAATAGTGCCACATATGCTGATAATATTAAAATGTTATTAGCATTATCGTTTGTGCCTGTAGAAGATATTAATATGGTTTTTTCGGATATTATGGAAAATATATTTATTGATGTTGATGAACAATTGGATGAATTTTTAACATATTTTGAAAAAGAATTTATTGGTAAAAGGTAAAATATTTCCGCTTTGTATTTTGTAATATCTTCCATTTGTGTTAAATTATTTATTTCTATACGATGTTTCTTCAATTCATTACAGAAGACGGAAAAGTAGATACGATATGAAAGAATGGAATAATTATGTTCGAATTATTGATGGTCTTCCTCGTGAAAACAATCAGGTAGAAGGATGGCACAATGCCTTCAATGCAATAATATCAAGAAAAAATCCTACAATATATCATTTTTTACAATCAATTCAATTAGAACAATCAAAAAATGATTACGAGATAACTAGGATTCGAAATAAAGTTCCGTTGAGTCCTCCATCTAAACGGTCATGCTCATCTACACAAAGATTATCCAATATTGTAGAATCGTATAACAGCGAATTATACTCGAACAAATTAGATTACTGTCGAGCCATTGCAAGTTGTTTGTCTATTTAAATATAATATGTTATTTTCTGTCATAACTTATTACGCTATGTTTGTTATGTCATAACGTATTATGTATTACTAATTTATATAAATATATTTATTCTACAACTGAAATGATGTACAATAGACACGCACACACAGTGTTGCTATACAAAAATTCAGAAATTGACAAACACAGTGTTGCTATGCAAAACTTCAAAAATTAATACACACAGTGTTGCTATGCAAAAACTCACAAATCGACACAAAAACCATATTTATAATGGTTTAAATATAAATAAATATAAAATTTTTTTTTCGGTCAACTGGCATCTTCGGTCAAAATGACATTTCGGTTAAAAAAATTCGGTCAACTGGTTTTCGGTTAAAAATTTTCGGTCAAAAGACCGGATACCCGATCTATGATGATTTATGATGATTAATGATGATGATTTATTATGCTGATTTATGATGATGATTTATAATGAAGAGTTATGATGATTTATGATGTTGATTTATGATAATTTATGATGACGATTAATGATGATTTATTAAGATGATTTATGTAGATTAATAATGATGATTTATGATGATTATATATAATGGTTTATGATGATGATTAATGACGATATATGAATATTTATAATGATATATGATGATATATGATAATAATTTATAATGATTTATGGTGGTTTATTTTGATGATTTATGATGATTAATGATGATGATTTAAGATGATGATTTATGATGATGATTTATGATGAAGATTTATGATTATTTATGTTGAAGATTTATGATGATTTATGATGCTGATTGATTATGACGATTAATGATGATTTATTAAGTTGATTTATGATGATTTATCATAATTATGTATGATGATTTATGATGATGATTTATGATGCTGATTAATGATGATTATTTATGATGATTTATGATGATGTATGATGGTTTGTGATGGTTTATGATGATGATTAATGATAATGATAATATATACAGACGATTTATGGTTATTTATGATGATTTATGATGATGATTTATAATGAGGATTAATGATGATTTATGATGTTGATTTATGATAATTTATGATGACGATTAATGATGATTTATTAAGATGATTTATGATGATTAATAATGATGATTTATGATGATAATTTATGATGATTTATGATGATGGTTTATAATGATGATTAATGATGATTTATGATGTTGATTAATGTTGATTGATGATGACGATTAATGATGATTTATTAAGTTGATTTATGATGATTTCTTATGATATATGATGATTTATAAAGATTATGTATGTTGATTTCTGATGATGATTTATGGTGGTTTATGTTGATGATTTATGATGGTTTATGAACATGATTTATGATAATTTATGATGATATATGATAACTTATAATGATGATGTATGGTGATTTATGATGATGTATGGTGATTTATGATGATTTATGATGATTTATGGTGGTTTATGTTGATGATTTATGATGGTTTATGGTTATAAACCATTATTATATTAATGATGATTTATGCTGAATATTTATGATGTTTATTTTTGAAGATTTATGATGATTTTTGATGATTATGATTATTTATAATAATGATATGTGATGATATATTATAATAATTAATGATGATTTATGGAGGTTTATGTTGATGATTTATGATTTAAGATGATGATTATCGATGATTTATGATGATGATTTATGATGACGATTAATGATGTGTAGGCGTATGCATACGCCAAATTTTGTCACCCGTCTTGCAGGCATCGAAGGCGGAGCTTTCGCGATTCACCCTCTTACGACCTTATCTCTGCGTTTCCGAGAATTAGTTAGTTGCACTCGAAAAGTCGACCCGCCGCCCTGTTTCTTATACTTAGCGTACACTTGTCTCATTACACTCATTACACTTGTCATCTCAGCCTTCCTACATACAACTGGTGGACGATATATATGAACAATCTGCGCGTATCGGTTCATACGATTATAATTAATTGCTCTTTAGATTTTCACTGTTTATTATTCATTGTTTATTGCAATATTTATATTTATTCAATACGTATAGTATCTTGTTTATTCAATAGTCAATATAATCACTTATATTTCAACTGATTATTAACGTAACGGTATTTAATTATTATTGCTATAATATTTATCTTGAGTATAACTGTAATCCAAGGTTTATTAAGTTCTTTTTTCATTTTTTTAACTTTTTTTCTTCTTGGGGTATGACAACGTACTTTCCGTATTTATATTGCGCAAATTAAGTCACATTTAATTGAGAGCGAGTATATTGTAATTTTGCTTCATCGCGTACAAACCCAAAGTAGCGTATCCGCGATTAGCCAAGCTATCTCGACCGGGTCCAACGGTCCCTCTGTAACGTCGTCTAGTCATAGCCTTAACTCCGCCTCTAATTCCGCCGCGGGACAGTCCTCGACTGTTTCATGCAACCATTATGCGAATCCCGCCGCCGAAGCAGCCAAAATCATATTGGCGACCGCGAAGGTCCTCGTAAAGGCCAAGAACGGTCGTGAAATGAAGGATCGGGTATTGATTGATCAAGGCTCTACGTGGACATTAATTTCCGGATCTTTGGCTCATGCCCTTAAGGCTCCAAAGTCACGAGTCGACACATCGGTTAGTGGAGTAGGAGGGGTAGCTGCTACCTCTGTTCGTCATGCAGCTCATGTTCAATTGTTCTCTCGCGACATAAGGCAACCTCCTCTCGACATTGACTTAAATCATCTCTTAAATCTCTGGTGCTTAAAACATTGACATGCTACACGCCTCAGGCCTCGGTAATCAAACAAGAATGGCCTCACTTGCGAGGACTTGCCCTCGCTGATGATGATCCGCTAGGCTCAGAGCCTATTCACATGGTTCTAGGTGCGGACTTTTATGGGTCCATAATTCTTAGCGGCCTCATCAAAGGTCGCATAGGGCAACCAATAGCCCAACAATCCATATTTGGGTGGATTTTGTCCGGATGGACCTCTAGTCCTGGACGTAAAATACCCTCTCGTACTGTTTCTATGTTATGTCATCAATTTTCTGATCTCCAGGATGATTTACGTCGATTTTGGGAGATTGAAGAAATTCCGAAGATCAAACCTTTGAGCAGAGAGGAATTCGAGTGCGAAAATCACTTTCGCGAAACCCATACGCGTCAGCCTGATGGTCGCTATGTGGTGAGACTGCCGCTTCGTGCCGACGCCACTATTGGCCTCGAATCTTCACGGCCGATTGCCGAGAAAACTTTACGCTCATTGGAGCTTCGTTTAGAAAAGAATGAGGAGGATAAACGTGCTTATCATGAGAGTATGAGAGACATGGAAACTCAAAATCATATGTCCTTAGTTTCCGTTGCTAGCGATCTAGCTCTTAAGATCGCTTACCTTCCTCATCATGGGGTGAAAAAAGATACCAGTTTGACAACTCGTCTCCGAGTTGTTTTCAACGCTTCGGCGTCCTCAGCAAAGAGCCCATCTCTTAATAGTTGTCTCTTGGTTGGCCCTAAGTTGCAAGCCGACATCTCCGTAGTCCTTACGAGGTGGCGTATGCATCGCTATGTCTACATGGCCGACATTGCACAGATGTATAAGCAGATATGGCTCGACCCACGTGATCGCGATCTGCAACGCATTCTGTGGCGTTATAGTCTTTCAGATCCGATAGCTGATTACCGTCTCAATACGGTTACATTTGGAGTGAATTGTGCACCGTTCTTAGCTCTGCGTGTCATTCAGCAACTAGCTGATGATGACGGTCAGCAATTTCCGCTGGGTGCTGATGTTCTTAAAAATGGTTTATACGTTGATGATTGCCTGTTCGGCTCCGACAACATGCTTACCGCACGAGACATCCGCACTCAACTCATCGATCTCCTTCAAGGAGGTGGGTTCCGCTTGCGCAAGTGGGCTAGTAATAGCCCTGAGTTGTTGTCGGAAGTGGATCCTGCTGACCATGGTTTGGCATGGGAGAATCCTCTGCGTGATGATGATAAATTCAAGGTTTTGGGCGTCTACTGGAATCCCACAGATGATTATTTTCGGTTTCAGTATACCCCCGATCCTCGCATTCCTAATACCAAACGAATACTACTTTCCGTCATTGCTAAACTCTATGATCCTTTGGGGTGGGTAGCACCTGTGACAATTCAGGCCAAAATTATCATCCAGTCGCTTTGGTTGCTATCGATCGACTGGGATGAAATTTTGCCCGATTTCATCCTAGATCAGTGGAATAACGTTCAACGGCAGCTTGCAACTCTCAACGAATTCGCTTTACCTCGCTGGGTATCTACTAATGTTGACACTGTTGCCGTTTCGTTGTGTGGGTTTTCGGATGCGTCCAAAAAGGCTTATGCTGCTGTGATATACCTCAGGGTCATCTCATGTACCGGAGAGGTGTCGGTATCACTCCTTTGTAGCAAAACTCGAGTGGCTCCTATTAGAAAACTGACAATTCCGCAGCTGGAATTATCTGCAGCTGTTCTCTTGGCGCAACTCCTACAATCTGTGTTAGACGCCAACCCTAGTTTTAATTCCCCACAATGTTGTTGTTGGGTTGATGCCACTATTGTCCTTGATTGGTTGTCGAAACAGCCATCCCATTGGGACACATTTACCGGAAATCGAGTATCGAAAATCCATAGTCTCGTGCCGAATGCTCAATGGCGTCATATTACCTCCAAGCAGAATCCAGCTGATGCCGCATCGCGCGGACTTGATGTTGAAGAGTTATGCTCTTCGGATCTCTGGTTTCACGGACCCCCATGGTTGATGAGCTCAGAGTCCGAATGGCCTGATCGGCCACATGTAACGAGAATAGATGACTCGTCTAATTTGCCTGTAGCATTAGCCACCACCATCCAAGCGGAGAACGAGCTCCTTGATCGTTTGGGAAATTCCATTTCTGATTGGAATCGATTGCTTCGCGTAGTGTCGTTCGTTTTGAGATGGAAAACTACATGCTTGAGACGTAAGGCAATTTCATCGAGTGGTGATAAGCAGGCCAAATCGAGCCCAACCACTAATCCCCCTGATCGTTGCCCTAACGCGATGGAGATGCGTCAGGCGATGCTCTTAATTGTTCGTTGTCTTCAGCAGGTGCAGTTCCCCTCTGAACAGCGTCGGCTCATCGACAAATCCTCTATAGACTCTAAAAGTCCACTGTTTTCGCTGAATCCATTCATCGATGGTGACGGCATCATGAGAGTTGGAGGTCGATTACAGCAAAGTGATCAAAAATTCGATGCCATTCATCCCATTATCTTGCGTAAGCACTCCATTACGCGCATGCTCGTGCGACATGTACATCAGCGCTGCCTTCATGGCGGACTGTCACTGACGCTGAGTACCTTACGCGATCAATTTTGGGTGCTTCAAGCCCGTAAACTCATAAAGTCCATTATTTATAACTGCATGATATGCACCCGATTCAAAGCTGAAATACCTGTTCAGTTAATGGGTCAGCTGCCTAGTCGTCGCGTATCGCATACGGCCTTAGCCTTCACCCACTGCGGGGTTGATTATGCCGGGCCAGTACAGATCCGCATCTCCAGAGGTCGAGGTATAAGGTCCGCTAGCGGATATATCGCGATCTTCGTATGCTTCACATCGAAGGCCGTGCATCTGGAAGCGGTATCCGATTATTCGACACAAACCTTTGTTGCTGCATATAAACGCTTCACGTCTCGTCGTGGAATTCCGGCGCATATGCACAGCGATAATGGTACCACTTTTGTTGGAGCCGACGCAGAACTTTCGCGTAATTATCGCGCTGCCCTTAACAGTACCGAGTTCCAGTTTCTTTTGAGTCGAGATCGAACTCAATGGCACTTCATTCCGCCAGCCGCTCCCCATTTCGGAGGACTTTGGGAGGCCGGAGTGCGGAGCGTGAAATTCCACTTGCGACGTATCATGAGAGGTCAAACACCGTCGTTTGAAGGAATCTCCACGCTACTCTGCGAGATTGAGGGAGTTTTGAACTCTCGACCGCTCTTGCCACTGACCGATAATCCTGATGATTTTGAGGTATTGACTCCAGGACACTTTCTCAGAGGAGCCTCGCTCACGTCTATACCCGAACCTTCACAACTCGACAAATCGCTGTCATCGATGTCCCGATGGCAACTCTTCCGATCCATGCTTGAACGATTCTGGAAGTTGTGGTCACTTGATTATGTTCGCTCCCTTCAACATCGTTCTAAGTGGAGAACTGAACGAGAGAATGTTAGCGTCGGACAATTAGTATTGATCAGAGCTCCAAATCTGCCACCCGCTAAGTGGCTTTTAGGCCGTGTCACCGCCTGTCATTCGGGCAATGACGATTTAGTGCGTAGCGTCACTGTTCGCACCGCGAAAAGTGAATTTGATCGACCGATCTCAAAAATTGTAGTCTTGCCGGTATCAACGTCGGATACAAATGTTAGCGCCAGTTGAAAGTTTATTTGTTAAATTGCTAATCGTATTATTTAGTTTGCTGAGATATTATTGTAATTACGCTTGTTTTCATTATTGTTGCGCCTCATTGAGGTCGCAAGGGGGGCGGTATGTAGGCGTATGCATACGCCTAAATTTTGTCACCCGCCTTGCAGGCATCGAAGGCGGAGCTTTCGCGATTCACCCTCTTGCGACCTTATCTCTGCGTTTCCGAGAATTAGCCAGTTGTACTCGAAA
>JABFOU010000329.1:0-10034 GCA_022817745.1 Scelioninae gen. 1 sp. ZL-2020 | reverse complement strand
ATCTATTATTATTCTTTATATTGTTTTATTCATTATAAGCAATATAAGTATGTTATTCATTTTGTGAGTTCATTAATTTATTTATATTAACTTTTACAACAATATACTTTTTTACAAAACAACTTTTATCACAAAATTCTTTATAAATGTTTTTTAATTTTCATTTGTATTATTGAATAGCAGATTATCTAAACGTTTTTTTGCAGTAACTTGTTATGTTTTAAATCAATGTTTATATAATTATTCAAATATTATATATTATTCGAATATGTTATTTTTAATTCAAAATAATTTACTAAAATGGAACTTACTATTTGAAAAATAACCTACATTGAAAAATAAAAAAAATCATTTTGATAAAAATAAGTCGTATACGTTGCTTTCAAAGCACAGAACCGACATTTTAATTTCCGAAACTATATAAATAAATTGAGTATAAATACTTCAAAACAATGGATAAATTTTTACATACATTAATAATAAGAGTTAATGCTTTTCCCACTCTCTTCGAGTGCTTAATATACTTGTAAAAGACACAGAATAATAGGATCTTTACAGAAAATTGCAAAATCATGAAACGAAAGTTTTGGAAATTTAAATAGACTAATTTCATAAAATTAAAAAAATAAATGTATATAATAAAAAAAATCGAAAAATTTATCGTATTATCTTAGATAATTTTGTATTTACACGATAAGTGAAACATTTCAATTCTTTAATTTGTATAACTGCATATACATTTAACATTAATAAAAACTTTATTGAGCTATCAATTATTAAATATATGAGCGTTTACAACAAACAATCCATCGTAATAATACTAAAAATTATCTATATTCTCGCTAACAGAAATATGAACAATCTTGAACTTCAAAAATGTATGAAACGTTCTCAACGTATCTAAAAATAGTCACATTTTCATAGTATTGAAAGATTTTCGTACAATTTTTAAAGGTAGTATTCATAGTAATTTAAATACGGATCCAGAAATCTATTATTTTAAATATATATTTGATGAAATTCTTTATGTGTCTTATATAAACTACATTTAAGAAATAATCTATTGTAGAAAATTTCTCGACACATAAAACATTCAACAAAAATTTCCTTTAAAACAATTAATTTCCAAATATCTTCTCAAATATCATACCAAATACTTATCGAAGATACTACGCTAATTACTCTTGTGATTTGTTTTGTATACCTTATTAATACCTGTACCAATTCACTCGCCATTATAAAACAATTTTAAGTTCAATCATTTTGTACAATTCAGTTACATTGAATTCAACTAACGCATTGATCAGCAAAATGATTTTACTATTATCAAATGGAATTTATAAATATTTTTATCATAATCTAATCGACCGTTGCAAGCTAACAAGTATAAAAAAAGAACTGAATTTATAGATAATATTTCGATAATACAATATAAGTATTTGCATACAATTTTTATTAACAAATATAAACATAGTTATGAAACTCTTTAACATTTGACACGTTCAATGAAATATTATTTATCGGTTAGCATTAATTTCAATTCAATTTCCGCTCAACCAAATTACTTTCTCAGACGACCTAACCGAAAACAGGAATCCCATTTGTCCCACAAACATCATCTAAATATAATTCGTGAAAAACAACGTGTTTTTCACTTTTTCCCAGCATCTCTTTCTTCACTTCAAACATGCCGCTTATTATCTTTCTCTACAAATTACTATGCAGACTTTTAGTTATTTATAAATATTTTCAATTATGTCTTATTTTTCTTTCAACATTTTTTACCCCGAATTGCAAGTCTCAGACAAATTTAGGAAAATGTGTCACATCTTCTATCAAGTAGTTACTGTTGTATGTAAATAAAATGAGAAAAAGACTGTGCACTCACTAAGTAGACAGATACGAATCCGTGTGACTTGGAATGATATTTTCTATGTAAAGTGCGAAAATGCTATCTTTATCTGACAACATTCTAGAGTGCGACTTCTTGGTCGAGTCGAGTCTCAGAGCTTTGACAAAGTTTTCTTGATGACATGACTTTGAAATACATCTGAAAATTTTGAGATTCGTAATTAATATGTAAATATAGTTATGACGACAACTTATAGTATGTCAAGATGAAAGATGCATATGCGACTAATTTTATGACGATTAAATTATTTCGGTTTTTGCTCACCTCGCTTGCTGACTGGCAATGTTTGTTTTGCCGATCGACAGCCTAAACATCTGTAAATTTTTTCCTAGAGCGGCCATTCTTCCTGGATGCTGCCTGCTGGATGTATGAACTTTGCTCGTCGACTGGAATCGACCAATTGGTTGAAAAACTAGTGCAAGTGTTACGGGCGCTAACGGGTAGATGGCGCCTCGGTAAGGAAAATAATGGTGAAGATTCCAGACAAGGTCAACGGAATTTTGTTTTAATAATGTAAATATGAAAAAACGTATTTATAATAAATAAATAATAATGCATAATGGAAGTAAAATATTGATGAAAATATAAATCAAACTATCAGCATAATTTTTGTTTAATATAAATTTTATTACAGACTACAAGCAATAATAAAACTTATTACGTTTTCACAAAAACGGCTGCCAATTTTACAAGTTTTAGTAATTTCTGAAACTTGGCCAACATTTGAATTGATGATGATTGGTATAAAAGAGACGAACAATCAATAATATTTTATTATATGTTATTTTCATTCGAAAACTTATTTCTTTTTCTTGTTTACGTCATAAAATTAGCGCAGATAAAATTAAACTGTCAACAGTAAAATGTTTAATATTTTTTTGCTTTAATACTTAGAAATTTGAACAATATTTAAAATAATAAAATACAATTAACAAGTTAATGATTACGCAAACAAATTACTTGTTGAAAATTATTACTGAAAAAGACTGAAAAAGTGTTAAATAAATGTATAGAAATTGCTGGATAAAGTTAGACTATTACTATAAAAATGTGTTCATTTTAACAAATTTTTAGAGTGTAGAACTATGAACTACGGTTGAAAATGATTGAAATTTATATTAAAAATTGCTAAACTATAATTTAACTTATATTTCACGTTTTATTGCAGTGCAATATTTGTTTTGCAATTTTCATGCAATTTTCAATGGAAAACCATTTCAGACTTTTTCAGAAATTTCGTACACAATTCAAAATTGTACACTCTGTTAAAGGTTCATTTTCAGTGGTGTTCTGTCTTTTGTTCAGCATAATCTTTCATACAATTTTTTCAGCATTTATTCCTACTTTTCCCAACAATAGTTTTCTACAAGGGATCTTGAAACATACTTTGGGTAGAAAATGTGCCATGTCTCGTATTTTTAGGATTCGAAGTTTAAAATATTTGATATTCATTAGAAAAAATAAATGGCAAATTTCTTCAATACCCAATTCATAAATAATTTAAAAAATTTGACGATGGTAACCCAAGCTCAAATTCAACGCAGAATTATTTTAATTAAAAACGACTTGTATGTATATTAAAATAAACAATTATTAAATTTAAACTCTTATTTGAAAATCCTTCTATTTTCGCTGTAATAAATAATCATTTGCTCTTGAAATATAAAGATAAAAACTTGTTTATGACTGACAATAATATGTATAGTATTTTGACACAAGCACATTATTATTATTATAAAAATACTGATTAATAATTTTTTTTTATTTTAAACGAACTCAAAAAATACGACTTATTATGGCAACTTTTTTGACTCAATAAAAAATGTGTTTTGTTAGATATATTCTAATATACAAAATTAGAATCTGTGAATTTAAACATATATTTTATTATTTTCTGTAATAGTAAATATTTGATTACATATTATAACACTAATTAGGATATATCTGATCAATATATGATACTAATGTGAATATCGAACTTATAAGAAATGAGTTTATAAACACAGTAAAATATGAAAAACAACATGAAAAATGAAATTTATTTCATAACATCTCACTTCAAGTTCAATACTTGAATCAAATCTACCGCCAACTTCAGAGAATAAACAACTCCGAAGTTGCTTCGGTTCAATGACGTTCTTGTTTGCAAAACAATCAATCTTTGAAAAAACAATAAAATAATCTCTAAAATATGCAGATTAAGGAATAACGAAGGATCTCAACTTTCTTTAAAAAGCGCAATTTTAATGTTACTCTAAAGAGCAACGCAAACTGAAAGAAAACGAATGGTGAGCTCTATTCAGAAAACTTTTTCCCACGTTTTCACTCTGGTACACTTCAATTTGTAATAAGTATTATGAATGATGCACGGTTTTGCAATGATCGATTGAACGATTGCAATGAGTCACAGTGGGAGAAGGGCGAACGACTTTTTTCGATATACATATAAGGAAGTTTAAGTTTGCGAGAGTGCTACCTAACCTCACCACTCCTCCCACATATCAAACAACATTCATAACAAATTGCACATTGACGCGAGTGACAGCTGAACTGTCTACACGTTTATGGCTTGTCACATTTTCTTATTCACAAAATTTTAGTTTTAATACTTAGTTCAAGTGAATTTTTTATTGGAAAGATTTGTCTAAAAGCTTAAAAGAGTGGTTGAGGAGGTTGGTGCTCATTAAGATTATACTTATTATTCAATAAAAACAAATCAATCATAAGAGAATTTATTGTAATTTATGATATGAAACAGTGTTTTAAAAAAATAAATATAATTATCCTATTAAGTATATAATTTTTCCATATACTTTAATGATATTTATAATTGTCAAGGATGAAAATAAATGATTACAATTATTTCAGTTATAATAAAATAAAAAAACTTCTGTTTTGTAAAATATACTGTATATATTTTATCATTGAAATATTAAAAAAACATTGAATTCGTAATTAAAAAATAATTAAACTAGAACACTAAGTCAAACAAATATCAATTTTTAATATAATTTAAATAATTTCTGTATTTCTTTACAAAAAAATGTTATATTTTATTATGAATATTAGTGCATAATTTTTATTTTAATGTCATATTTTAATATAATGGCAGCGATTATTATTAATTAATGCTAATCTATTAATGCTAAAAATGAGACAACTGTTTGAATATATTAATTTTAATATTATTCTAAAATATGCGTAATGATTTTTCCCAAAATGATTATAATATGAATTATAAATTTTTTTGATCTTTAAAATATTCATAATTTATAATGTCTTTTACATCAGTAAATATTTTAATCTGAATTTTAAATACATTTTAATACAAATTGTATCTTATAAAATATTTTATAAGATATATTATATAAAAAATTTTTGAATTTTTAAAAAATGTTTATAAATTACTTCAAGTTTCATACATTTCATGCTCAATTTAATTTTTCATGGTTATATTTGTTTACATTAGTTATTTGCGATCACTTGATTTCTTTTTTATTTGTTTCGTGATTAAGACTTATCATTTTGTTGTTATCAGTCCGGCACGGAGTCGAAAGGCGACTTATTCGCTGCTGCGAAACAGCTCGCAGTCAGCGAAATTCAGCTGCTAAAAACCATCGAGTCGTCGCGGAAGAATTTGAAGAAAAACAAAATGTCATCAACAAACAATACCAAGAGAACCTCGGCGAGAGTTATGAATGTGAGTTATTTGCTCACAATAAAAAACTAATAACTCCGAATTAAAACAACTAAAACAGAACATTATTTCTAAAAATAAATTAGAGCTATATTCCTTTAAATTTTAATTGGAACATATATTTTTTTCAGTTGTCCATTTCTATTTTCAAAGATTTTCTTCTCATTACTATTACCTCACAAAATAGGCGTGTTACATTATAATTTATTACGTGGAAAGGTGTGCCGATCATTAAAAACTAAAAATTATTATTCATAAAATTGCACATTAAATTTTTAAATTCCACTTTGATTTTTCCAATAAAAAAAACACATTTTTTAGGCCAAAGCTTCACAAGTAATTTTAGCAGCAAAACGAAAAGCTATGCAACGCAAAAAGGAAGAAAAAAAATTCCACGATGTTATCATTACTGATATTTACCAAAAATCAGTTACGGCAATACAATCTTTGCATCGAAAAGATACTGGACTAGTTTTTGATAAATCAATGACAGAACACGAATGTTTATGGGACTCAAACTACCCTGAATGTCCAGAAAGATTTATCAGGGTATTAAAAAGGTGTGAAGAACTGGATCTCATTAAGCGTTGTAAACTATTAGAAGCCAGACCTGCAACCAAAGAAGAGCTACTTTTAAAGCATGACCCCAAACAGATAGAGCTATTGCAAACAACTAAAGACTGCAATGATGTGGAAAAACTGGAGCAACTAGCTTCTAAATATGACTCGATTTATTTTCATCCGGTAAAATTATTTTTCTTTTTCATTCCTTCGAATTTTGTTCCGAGTCTTTCTGTTCATTTTGTTCTTTTTTTCTGATTTTAGTCTACTTATAAGTTATCGCTTTTGGCTACGGGATCGACTATAAATTTAGTAGAAAGTATATGTAAAGGAGAAGTTCAAAATGGAATGGCAATTGTGAGGTATGATCATAATTAATTATATTTTATTAATATCCACTTTATTATAATATTTTTCAATATAAATTTAATTTTCAGACCTCCTGGACATCATGCTATGGAAAACGAATATTGCGGTTATTGTTTTTTTAACAATGTTGCAATAGCTGTGGAAAAAGTTTTACAAGACGACTTAGTTAAGAAAGTTCTTATTGTTGACTGGGATGTTCACCATGGACAAGCTACTCAGCAAATGTTTTATAATGATCCTCGGTAATTTTCATGATAACATTTTTTGTAATTTTAATAATTATTTATTGCATTTCTAAATATAATACTTTAAAAACATTATATCAATTTTTCAATATCTAACATCTTTTTAATTAAAATTTGTCATTTTATTTTAAACTGTCATTTTTTTACATAAAAAGTACGATTATTATCGACTAATATGACAGACATATGATTGAAAGATATTATATAAATTAATGGTTCAATTATTAGCATGATTTCTTTCCATCATTTGCCTGTCAAATTGGTTGATAATAGTTGTACTTTTTATAAATATTAAAAATATTAGTACTTGTTTACATGTTAACCCTACATTACAAGAATCATTTCTTTTTCTTAGAGTTGTATATTTTTCAATTCATCGTTACGAATATGGAGAATTTTGGCCGAATTTGCGCGAGTCAAATTTTGATTATATTGGAGCAGATTCTGGAGAAGGTTATAATTTTAACATACCATTAAATAAAACTGGTATGACAAATGCCGATTATATTGCTATCTTCCAACAAGTTTTATTACCTATGGCATATGAGGTAAAACTTGCTTTTATGATAAAAATATAAGTAATACACATAAAACATAAATAAAAAAAAACTTAAATTCTTGCAAATATGTTTCGCACTATTCTTCTCAATTAATATAAATTTAAATGTAGCATTAAATTAAAATTATTTAATTGAAGGTTAATAAACTTAACGTGTTAAATTTTAGTTTCAACCGGATCTTATAATTATATCTGCTGGTTACGACGCGGCAATCGGCTGCCTTGAGGTAAAAATATTTATTATTTTTGTTTAATTTTTCTCTTAGTTTACACCAGATGTTGTGGTGGTATCTGCTGGCTTTGATGCTGCTATTGGCGATACGAAGGTGTTTTTTTGTTATTTGCAAAACTAAACATTATATAAATACTATTTTGGATGTCATTTTATTTATTGATATACTTTTTGGTTATTAATTGTTAAAAGTATTACAATATCATTATTAACTTGCATAATTAGATTGGTTTTACTTTCCTCATTACATTCTGATGAATTATTTATTAAAAATCGTTAATGACTTCAAAATTTTTAGGGCGAAATGGAAATTACACCTACTTGTTACGCACACTTGTTATCCTCGTTAATGAGTTTAGCTATAGGAAAAGTTGCTGTAGTTTTAGAGGTATTGCAATTACTCATTCGTGTAATTTCATACTTGTTTTGTAACACAATATACATATTTTCCATTATATTTAAAGGAATTATTTTATTTTATTTAAGTTGTTAATTAATATTTAAGATTTATATGGTATACTCTCTAAATACAATTTTATTTTCAATTATTTAATTAATGTAATAGAAAATAAGAAAGTATTAAAATTTTTTCAATTTGTCTGTAATCAAATTAATTATACGAAGAAACATAATTTCAGGGAGGATATTGCTTAAAATCCTTAGCAGAAAGTGCTGCTCTAACTCTTCGCACGCTCTTAGGCGATCCATGTCCAATGTTACAGACTTTAGAAATGCCATCTGATAGGTACACATATTTAACATATTTATACAATAGTTTAAGATTAAAGTCATAATTTTTTTTTGTTTGAAAATTTGTACTTTTGAATGCTAATACACCTTGAAGTACAATTTTATAATACTGAAAACGTAAATATTGAAGTAATCTATATTTATTATTTTAGTATACGAGATACAATTTTAAATGTGATTTATGCGCACAAACCATATTGGAACTGTTATCAGTATCAGGACCTTTACAGTATTAATAGTATTCCGAGTAGTTCAGAAGAAAAACAAAATCGACATTTACCTATTGCTCTTTACAGGTATTTATATTTCACAGAAATTTAAATTTCACGATGTAATATATAAATATTAATATATATGTTAAAAATAATAATCAAAAGTATTTTCTGAATTTCTTCCAGTCAAACCAAACCTGCTGCTTTATGATTTGATAAATGTCGTAGAAAATAATCATTTTCTACTAGTTTAATCATTAAACTTTAAAGTTATTCAAATATATTCAGAATAAAAAAAGTGCAATTTCTTTTGGTTTTAGAGGAGAGGTTGACAATTCTGAAGTTCATCAAACTCGAAATTGTTACCCAACAAGTACACCTGAAGCTCATGCAGAACTAGATAAAAAACTGAATCTTCTTAATCTATGTAAGTTTAAATATTAATTCAATTTATCAAAAATGTGTCATATCAAAACAGTAATCATTTTATTTTATTTAATAACTGCAATATTAGTTCATTTCATATTTGTATTGATTTATTGATCATAATAATAAAAAAATTTTATGTTTTAGTAACGAATTTAAATAAAGCTCCACACAAAGTGGGAATTATTTATGACACAACAATGACAAAGCATCACGATTTTTCTGACGATCTTCATCCAGAGAAACCAGAAAGATTGACAGGAATTTGGGCAAAATGCCACGAAGCTGGAATTTTGAAACGATGCTTTTTATTGAAGGTATTTGTTTTATCAATTATGTATCTTATTAACTATAATATCATAAATAAAATATCTAATTAATTGTTTCTTTTAAAAAAAAAAAGTCTAGATTAGCTAATGATGAAGAGTTGTTATTAGTGCACACAAAAGAATATTTAAATACCATTAATGATACCGTCAGTATGAAACAAAGTGACCTGCAAAAACTTGCGTCCAGTTATAATTCGATTTATTTGAATAATAAAACGGAACGTTGCGCACGGCTTTCAGCTGGTTCGTTATTACAAGTTGTAGATAGTGTACTTAATGGAGAGGTTCAATGTGGCGTGGCGATTGTTAGGCCACCCGGTCATCACGCGGAACAAGATGCTGCATGTGGATTTTGCATTTTTAACAATGTTGCTATTGCTGCTAAATATGCTGTTCAATTTCATCATTTAAAAAGGTGATTTCAATAATAATTTCAATTCTTCAAAATTAAACAATTAAACATCAATATAAAATCGAAATAATTTATAACAAAATAATTGTGCTAATTTTATTATTAACTGATATTGTAATACAGAAAATGTCTAAATGAAATATGATTTATAAAATTCGCTGAAAATATTAGTAGTTTTCATTTCTTTTTATTATGAAAAATGTTTATTTTTCAGAGTTTTAATCGTTGATTGGGATATTCATCATGGAAATGGTATTCAATCAATTGTGGAAGATGACCCGTCCATTTTGTACATATCCGTCCACAGATATGATCGCGGAACGTTTTTCC
>JABFOU010000328.1:0-10051 GCA_022817745.1 Scelioninae gen. 1 sp. ZL-2020 | reverse complement strand
GACATATGTTATATTCTTTCCATGTACTTTCACTGAGAGGAAAATTATTCAAAATTTGTCTATGTTATTGACACATTTTTTATATCTTGACTAAATGAAAAATAAAAATAGCAGTAAAAGTTAGATCTTTTTAACTAATAGTAAACATAACAGAGAGACTAAAAAAAATTTTCTTTGTTTTGTGCGGTAAAGAAGGATGTTAATTTTCGTATTATCAAGTAAATATAATAAAAATACAATATATTGTACTTTTTCATTATTTATTATTTTGATTGATCTGTTTATATTGTAATTATTAAACTTTTTTAAATCAACAATTTGATAATAAAATGTCACAAATTTTTCATTTGTAATTCTACACGGAGAGAATTTTGCTTTATTAGCATGAGTTTAAGCTACTAAATTTATTCATGAAATCCATGCTAAAGTTTCATGAACCCATGTAATTATTTCATGGCATACTCTGGCATGATCTTGTCATGCAAAGATAGGTTAACATTATTGAAATTAAATCATGAATATCATGTTATTTTTTCATGGGTCATTTGCTCGAATTTAGTGACGAGTGACATGCTAATAACACACAAGAGTTTTCTCTGTGTAGTGTAAATAAATATAATTACCCATCTCAATCAATATTATTGTTAATCAAGTTTTAATTTTGAATTTCGGAGTAGTCAAAGAACTACAAGTATTGGAGAAGGTGATTTTTCAATGCTAAAATGACGGAGTTAGGGTCTACAAATTTATAAATTTTGAAGTCTCCCCGCTAATTGGTTGGCTTCTATCCAAGCAATTATGCCGCCAAGTTGAAAATTTCAAATAAATTGGCGTGCACTCTGAATCTGGAGATCTAAAATAATATATTCACAAGACCAACACTGTAGTTATGAAGGAAAACTACTTAAGTCCATTAAAAAAAAAATATATATATATAGTTAAAATCATTTTTAATATCTGTAAGACGTATATTTTTACGTTGCAAAAACAATGTAACGAAAAAATTAATATTTTAGCGGAATTAGTATATATTTGTTAATTTCTTCCATATATCACAATGTATTTTAAAAACTTCAAATGCTATTATCTTGAAAATATGCAGTTAACTCGTTTTTCCTTATAACCACAGAATAATGCATTTACAAGACTAATAATACATTCCATCCCTTATCAAATTTAGAAACAATTTTTGTCAGAAATGAAATTATACAAATTATTTATATCAATCAGTCTTTAAATTTTTTATTATATTACACCAAACATCAATTAGACAAGTTTATACAACAATTTTTTAACAAATAATTTAAAATTTTTTCACTTACAAAAAAAAGTTACACAGAAATTTACACCACCTAAATAAAGGTTGTTTTTCAGTGATGATTAAAAATATAAAGTGAAAAAGATATAACTACGCGGGTTTATCAAGTGGTGAAAATTAGTCCGTAGTGGTTACTGTATAAATAACAGTTTATATAAATAATATTTAAATTTCGAGGAATTACATTGTAGCACTTAAATTTCAAGCTTATGTTTACTTTTAATATAAATTGTGAAAACTGAATGATTTTTAGTTTCCGAAGTGGAATAAATCGTAAAACTCATTCATTTTCATAATTCTTTATTAAAAAATATGTTGAATGAAACAGGGGCGATTGGAGGAGCCGAGGTGGGGCGCGCATTGGCAAACTATATAAGTCCGCACCGCTCATCGGTTGGGGGCAGTCGCAGCAACGATACCTAGCACGACTCACTCAGCAAGAGCTACGGGCTTCTCGAGTCTCCGGTTAGGTCCTTCTCGGCTAGGGTGAACCTGCCGGCCCTTTCCTTCCCGTACCAGTCAGGGCGTCTCTGACTAAGCCACCGTACCCCGTGCTCTGTATCTTCGCCAGCGGATAGTTAGCCATATCACGTCGAAGTATTGGTACTTGACGCAAGTCCGTCGTTGGGGCGAACCCGCGACGTCCGACCCAACTCCGACGTGTACGTGGAAAACTATCAGTGCCCGCGCCCCGCCGAACTAGGTAGATAATCCGTCCTCAGTTACCACGATCTAGTCCGCCGAAAACTAGTCATATTGCATTTTGTTTTTCTACGCGTCATACTGTACTATACGCGTCGTATTATATTATTTTTATAGTGTATTTTCTACGCATCACACCGGATTATTATTATACGCGTCGTATTATTTTCGGTTAATTTGGTACGCGTCATCCTGTACGATTCTCTTGTTTTTGACGCGTCACCTGTCATAACCCAGTCAACCTCATTCTTCACAATAATATATTGCGGCAGTATGTCGATAAAGTATAAATGATGCATTCACAAAACTTGTATTCCGCAGGCATTTGACAATTTCCGTGACAGACTTATACTGTTGCGGTACCGCATTGTCATATCATTGTGGTGCAATTAAGATATTTGTGAAATATAAATTTGATACTGTTGTCGTATAATTGGGAGATAGTTGCGACGTAATAAAATCATTGATGTTGTGAAATTGTGGCATTGTTGTTGTCTATATGTGGTATGTTTGAAACATTAATAAAATAATATTGTGTTAAAAATATAGTAAAATTGCGGCATATTTAAAGGTGCAATTAACGTACTATTGCTGTACGATTTTAATATAATTGTATCATTATTGTAGTAGAATGGTAGCAAGAATGTCGCACAACCGTAATGAAAATGTGGCAAAATTGTAGCAAAAATGTAGCATAATTGTAAAATTAATGCGGTTGAATGGTAGCACGTTTAAAACAAGATCGTGGCATCACTGCAGTTCTGTTGTGGCACCAATGTAACACAAATGTAGTAAATATATAATATATATGCGGCATTAAAATTAGAAATTTATATAAATGCAATGACATATAAATTTATTTAAAATATAGATACATTAGAAAAATAAATGTAAAATATAAAAATAACTAAGATTAATATACTTAAAAAAAGTGAATTCTTACCTTTATTCATACAATTAGACAGCAGGATTAACAGGATTAAAAGTAAATGACAAATTTTATATTAATTCAATTAATTGTATTTATTAAATAAGTTCGTACGAAAGTAACTATCAAATACAACCATAGGATTAAATGAATATTTAGTTCAAATTTGTGTGATTTTTCAGCGAAGAAGCTCGAATCCAGTTAAAAAAAACGTTATATATAAAAATTGTTATACATTTTTTTTCGTTTATTTTCAGTATATATTACGACAAATTTCAAAAATAGTAACTAAATGTGAAATATAAAAAAGTTTAAAATGTGTATTTATATATTTATATATATATATAAATTAAATATATTAAATATAAATATATATTAAATTTAATATTAAATATAAAAATATATTAAATTTAATATTAAATATAAAAATATATTAAATATTAAATTAAGTAAATCTTGAATATTTATGTTTTATTCGAAGCACAAGATGCAGATTGTCGTTTTCGAGGTGGAAGTCCCTGCTTCTTAAGAGCTCTGTCCAACCGTGTTTTTCCATAATTAAACCAACATTTAATAAACTCATTGACATCATCTTCCGTGGTCGCCTTGTATATATCAGTAACAGTTTCTAATTAAACACGAAATAAAAATTCATATAAATAAACTAGTACTCAAATTACGAATTTATTTGTAAATAATAAAGAATTTTATTCGACAGATTTTTTTAGAATAAACTTTATTTAATAAAAACATTTTATTAAAGTAATAAAAATAATTATCTGAAAAAATGTGTTAAAATTGGCACATTTCAGTATTTTTCGAATTTTATTTCAACGATTTTACAGAAATTTTATTCAACATTTATCAGATTTTTTAGTAACTTTTTTTTACACAGGCTGTAGATAAAAAAAAATATTTTGAATAGAAAAATTCATCGACAATTAAAAACAGTTCAAACAAATTGCTTTGAAACAATATTCATTTATACATAATAATTCTTTGATTAACAATATTATTATGAATAAATAATTTATTTTCATTCAAAAGATACTTACTCCATGACTTTTTAGACTTGAAGTGTTATTTTAAAAAATTATTTTTAAAAGTGCAATTTAAGTAATTTGTTATGATAATTATAAGTACTATATTCTTATAAAATACCTCTAATTATGATGATTGTTTGTAATTCTTTAACAGGTGTGTTTTTGTTTAAACCGGCCCATTAATCTCTATTAATATATAATATTTATGAGAACTCAATTTTAATTTCGACAATATTAAAAAAAATTATACATGTCTTGAAACTTACAAATTGTTCACGACAGTATTCATTTATTGTTAATTCCCTTTCCCACTCTGGGATTTTTGTTGTATTAGCTAATGGCAAGTATGTTTTTTATCAAATTGCGTTGAGCTGTTGCAGTTTCTTTTTTCTCCATTTCATTTATTCTTGACTGCATATTTTTCAATTCCATTTCTAGACGCACATATTTTCGTGCCATAGCGTTACTACAGACATCTACATATCAAAAGAGTATAATTATAATACAAGAATTAAGATTAGTACTATAAGAGAGTGAAGTGAAGCTTTACTCAGGAGGACAATAGATTTTTCATCACAATTCTAAAATCGTGCGCTTTATAGTTCCTGAAAATGAGGGAGAAAAACGAAATTTGAGTCTCTAGAGAGTAAAATACTCTACCGAGGGTGATGTTTTACTCCCTAATTTCAAAAAGTAAAATATGACTTTAAATGCACCTATGATGAAAATAAATATAAAACATTATATTATATTTAGTATTATTAATTAATCCTACATTTCATTTGTTATATAATTTATTTTTATTATTTTTTTTTCTTGAGTCATTAAAATTAGTTAATTATATATATTTTCATATATACTCGGCTTTATTTGTTAACGCTCGAACTGTTAAACATTTACCGTCGAAACCCCATTTAGTAGTACACAAGTTAGTGATAGTAACGAGAAGAAAATTTCTCTCTGTAATATTTAAAATGTTTGTAGCTTTAAATTTTTTAAATCATTTTTTTTTATTCATATATAATAATTATACGAACTTTTTCACAAAAACGTTGATGCATTTTGGACTCAAAAATTTTACAACATCCAATTACCTATCTATATAATGAATCAATATTCTTAAAACTAAAATGCATAATTTAATAAAATTCAGATTAATTTTATCATTACTTGAGCTGGATCCAGGAATGTTTTGAGGAGATGGCGCTGATCGCACCGAAGCGTTGTTAAGAGTAGAAACATTTCCTGAAACAGAGTATATAAAAGTTTATATAAAAATATGAATACCCTGGAATATAATGATGAACTTATACTTAATTGTAATATTAAGTGAAAAATGGCAATAATACAAATATTGGTTGAAATAAAGAAGTAAATAAAATATTTATGTTACTATTTACATTTTTTATATACATTTTATATATTTTTTTATAATGATATTAGACTTCTTATGATTCAATAAACGATGCATTTTTAAGTGCCCTGATTTGGTTTATTATTCGACTTATTTGTCTTTCTCTGTCTTGTTGTTACATAGTTTTTCAATGATTTATGATTTGATATCTGATGTAATATTATTGCTTAAACAATTTAAATTTTAATCTATTCATATATTTCAATACAGTTTTAAAAAGATATTATTTTTAATTTATATGTACACATGATTATTGCATTTTTTTATTTTTTACCATTCAAACAAATTTTAAACTTAATTGAAATTTTTTTTTATTTTTTCAAATTCAAGAAAGTTTGCTAGAATTTAAAATATTTCAATTTTTTAATTTTTCAATAAAAATAAATTCACAAATGAAAATTAAAAAAATTTAATTAATAAATAGATTGACTGTAAACAATTAACACTCACGTGATGAAACATATCCTCTCTACCACAATGTCTCTGTCTAAAGAATAACACAGCAATATGGTCACGTGACCATTTTAGTCAATGATAACGCTGCGTTGCACTAAACTATCAAAGATTTTTAAATGGCTGTATTACTTTGATCAATGGAATTATGCCATTAAAAATTACGAGAATGTTTAAAAGCCTAGTATTATGTTGAATATTTTGTCATGTTTCAGAATAATCCAAAAAATGTCGAAAAATTTCCATTTATTGTCAAAAAGAAGAAAACAGTTTTACGTTAAACAGGAAACTGATAAATTTCTTACAACTAGTGAAGAAGATGAATTTGTTGATAGAGAAGACAACATAGTAATAATTAATAATTCTCAGTCAGAAGATCAAAATCAGTCAAATATTTCATCTTCAGAGTTGAAATTAACTAATCCAGGTGTTAGTACAGAAACTCTTGAAGATAATAGCAATGACAGCAAATGCAATTGTAAGGAGTGTTTAGGCATGACCATAGATAATGCAGAAATGTTATACGTTAGTTCAGATGAAGAAGAGGAATGTTTAGATATATCTGATACGGAAGAATTAATGGAATTCATTTACACAGATGAGGAAAAAGAAGATTCTGGTGGTGAATGTGCTACATCTAATTTAGAAAGTAATTGTGAAGTGGAAGATTCTATAGAAACTGTTGATACGAAGATGAAATCAATCAGCAATTTGGGAAAAGCTCTAATTAATTGGAAAATTATTTTTAATATATCGATTATTGCTTTAAATGCACTATTAGTTATTCTACGCCTTAACGGACACGAAACGGAATTGCCAAAAGATTCAAGATCTTTATTAAAAACTCCGCGAAATTGTGCCAAGTACATCATTAATATAGATGGTAGATATCTACATTTTGGATTATTATATGGAATTGAAACTTATTTAAAAAATGTTTCTACAACGTCAGATACAGTACATTTAAATTTTCATATAGATGGGCTTCCTTTGTCAAAATCTTCGAATAAAAGTTTTTGGACTATTCAAGCGGCCGCTATTGCACCAATAATTGATAAACCATTTTTGATTGGTGTTTTGTATGGTAAAGAAAAACCAAAAGTTTGTAATTCATTTTTAAGATTTTTCGTTGATGAACTATTGAACATTGAAAATAAAATTATAAGTATTTGCAATCGAGACATAAAAATTGTTATTAACGCCATAATATGTGATGCTCCAGCATTAGCATTTATTAAATTCACTAGATAATTTAATGGGCATTTTGGTTGTACAAAATGTTCTCAAAAAGGAGTTGTAAAAAATAGACGCATGACATTCCCTTTAATATCTTTTGAATTAAGAAATAATGAATCATTTCGTAATAAAGAACAACAAGAACATCACAAAGGTACTACCATTCTACAAAACTTAAACGTCGATATGATATCTCAGTTCCCGATTGATTATATGCATTGCGTTTGTCTTGGCGTGGTGCGAAAATTAATAAAAATGTGGATAAAGGGAAGTAAAATTGCTAAAATGAAAGCAGAAGATGTTATTTCGAGATCAGAAACGTTAGTACATATAAAAACGATCATTCCTGATGAGTTCGCACGAAAACCGAGATCTCTTGTTGATTATAAATATTGGAAGGCAACCGAATGTCGGCAATTCATACTTTATACCGGAATGGTTGTGATGAGACACTTTTCATCTGATAAAAGATATAAACATTTTCTAGAACTCTGTATAGCTATGAGAATATTATGTGAAGATTTAATGTGTCATAATTCAAATGATTTTGCTCGCTTATTGTTAAAAAATTTTGTTTCTAAATTTGCCCGTTTTTATGATCCCGAAAATCTCTCGTACAACGTTCACAATTTACTGCATTTATGTGATGATGTATTACGATTCGGTAAACTGGACAATTACAGTGCTTTCATGTTTGAAAATGAAATGCAATTAATAAAAAATAAAATTAAACCCAATGATACCTCTCTGGAACAATTGCTAAACCGAATTGTAGAAGAGCATACACACGATCGAATTCAAGAGCAGAAAACATATCCAGAAGTTCACTTCGTAAACTAAGGAAAAAAAAGCACATTAGTTTTGTTCAATTTAAAAACTTTAAAATCGGTATTTCACTAAAAGACAATGTTTGTATGTTGAACGATAATTACATTGTAATTATAAATAATATTAATATTGTAGATGAAACTACTTTTTTTTCCGCTCAGCAATGTTTAAATTGTAAATCATTGTTTCTGTTCCCATGTAATTCTATCGATATTGGAATTTGTGTATTTGATAAAACTAAAGTTTCAGAAGAAAAAATTATTCCTTTTGCTTCTATACAAACAAAAATGGTTAAAATACCTTTCTTTGAGTCTAAAGCAGATAAATTATATCCCTGTTCTGAATACGATGAATATGTAGCGATTCCTCTATTACACCATAATGATTAGAATATGAACGAATGCAAAAAAAAACAATATAGTCATACTAAATTGTTAATTACATCGCTTAATTTGTCCTGATTTTTCTCCCATCGTAACATTAAAAAAACTTTCAGTATACGTTTTCTGTTTTTATCTAAATGCCCAATATTAGAAATATTTCAAAAATATATTGTTTTACATATGAAAATAGGAATGTAAATGGAGATTTATTAAATCCTGGAGTTTTTTTTTAATAGCACTAGTCCATTTTTGAACAAATAAAAAAAACACATTTTAAACTTTTATTACACATTTATTTACTACTTTGTACAATTTGACCGAATGTATACTATGAATCTATACCAAAAAAATTTAAATTTGTATATCTAATATATTTTTTCAAACACTGGATTTGATACCTTCTTTACAGAAAAATCACACAAATTTAAACTAAATACTCACTTAATCTTATATGGTTGTATTCTATAATTACTTTTACACACACGTATTTAATAAAATTAATTGATTGAATTAATATAAAATGTGTCATTTACTTTTAATCATGTTAATCCTGCTGCTTATTGTATGAATAAAGGTAAGAATTTACTTTTTTTAACTCATAAATAAGCAAGTATTATCATTGTTATTTTCATATATTACATTTATTTTTCTAATGTATATCCATTAAAAAAAACAAAAATAAAAAAAAATTAATTGTTTTTGAACTTTTATGAAAAAAAATTTTTTTTCGAACCTATTATTATAATGTTGTTTTCATATTGAAACTCTATAAATAAATTACAGATTTAATTGAAGAAACATTTTTTTCAATGTAAATTAATTTAACCAAAAAATTTCTATTGTTAATAAACAAAAAAAAAATAAATACGTATTTATTTTATGTATTTGTGAATTATTTATGTCATTTATATGTGCATTTATATAAACTTCTAATTTTAATGCCGCATATATATTATATATTTACTACATTTGTGTAACATCGGTGCTACAACAGAACTGCAGTGATGCCACGATCTTGTTTCAAACGTGCTACAATTCAACCGCATTAATTTTACAATTATGCAACATTTTTGCTACAATTTTGCCACATTTTCATTACGATTGTGCTACATTCTTGCTACCATTTTACTACAATAATGATACAATTATATTAAAATCGTACAGCAATAGTACGTTAATTGCACCTTTAAATATGCCGCAATTTTACCATATTTTTAACACAATATTATTATATTAATGTTTTAAACATACCACATATAGACAACAACAATGCCACAATTTCACAACATCAATGATTTTATTATGTCGCAACTATCTCCCAATTATACGACAACAGTATCAAATTTATATTTCACAAATATCTTAATTGCACCACAATGATATGACAGTGCGGTACCACAACAGTATAAGTCAGTCACGGAAATTGTCAAATGCCTGCGGAATACAGGTTTTGTGAATGCATCATTTATACTTTATCGACATACTGCCGCAACTAGGGGCCGGCCTTTAAAGGTGAATCAGTGGGTACGAACGGCTAGCTTAGGAGATATAAGAGAATTTGCGTCAAGGACAGTATGATTGAGTTAAAGAAAATTATTGAGGCGAGTTTTAATGGATGAAAAACAAGAAGAATCAGAGAAATGGTGCAGACTGGAAGAATTTTAGAAACGCATACAAGTAATTCAAAAAAAAAAAAAACAAGAATGGGAAAAGAGAAAAAAGACAGGACAGCATTGAATTATCAAA
>JABFOU010000327.1:0-10051 GCA_022817745.1 Scelioninae gen. 1 sp. ZL-2020 | reverse complement strand
ACAAGTATAGATTATACATTACTAAGTATTATTTTATTTTCATTAGAGAAATCAATATAAAACATATATATATATATTTATATATATTATATATTATATTATATATATACGCGATAAAATGTGAATATATATTTCAATAAAAATTAATATTAAAAATATTCATTTATTTATTTTAAATATTTATACTTATGAGTAAATATATATATATATATATATATATATATATATATATATATATATATATATATATATATATACTTTTTAAACACATGTAATTTGGAAAATTACTTACATATATTTTTAAATTATATATTTTATAAATATAATGAGATTACAAAAACACTGTTCACCACAAAGCTGGTGCAGCGTATTGAGCATAGTATTGAGCTGGAGCAGCATAGGCAGCGTAGTGCAATGGAGCAGCTACTTTGCCTACAATTGGAGCAGCATAGTTGGCAACATACGAGGAGCTAGTGTATGCTACTGGAGCTGCAGCAGCATATTTAGCAACAAGTGAAGCAGCAACAATTGGGGCAGCTACTTTAGCAACAAGTGGAGCAGCTACTTTAGCAACAACTGGAGCAGCAACTAAATAAAACTAATTTCTAGCAATATTTTTCTACGAGGGATGTAGTATGTGATCATACGTAATTGTATACTAATTAAAATTGATTAAATTATTTGACGAAAAAAGGCACATTTTCTTATCACGAATAACTTTTATTATCTATATTACTTTAAATAATATTTATATTATGCAAAAAGTGCACAAATTATAATATATCACACATTATAAAGAAGTGTCTAATTACTGTAACTTTGCTTATTACTTTCTTATATTACAGTAAAATTACTCACTTTTATAATTATTTCTATAAGAATTTTAACGTGATATAAAGGCTGTGTAAATAGCCGTTATTACTTAATCCTCGAGAATTAGTCAAAACTAAATAAAATAATTATTTATTTACATTGTACCAATCTTATAATTTCATTAAATGAAATAAAACTACAAATATTCTAAAACTGAAATTCCCTGGATTCTCCTTCATTTCGGTTTCGAATATATATATATATATATATTTCAATAAAATTTAATCTTAAAAAGATTAATATATACATACATTTATTTGGATTATGTCTATGCATTGTTGATTGGATATATTATATATGCTTAATAAATACATATAATTTAGGACATAATAGTTTTGAAGGTATTCATAAACAAATTAGACACACTAGTATACAGCTTTTTTTAAATAATATATTCAGATATATATTTCAGAAACATAATGAGATTACAAAAACACTTTTCACCACAGAGCTGGTGCAGAGTATTGAGCATAGTAATGAGCTGGAGCAGCATAGGTAGCGTAGTGCAGTGGAGCAGCTACTTTGGCTACAACTGGGGCAGCATAGTTGGCAACATACGAGGAGCTAGAGTATGCTACTGGAGCAGAAGCAGCATAGTTAGCAACAATTGGGGCAGCATATTTAGCAACAACTGGAGCAGCAACAAGTGGGGCAGCTACTTTAGCGACAATTGGAGCAGCAACAAGTGGGGCGGCTACTTTAGCAACTACTGGGGCAGCAACAACAGCAGCAGCTTCTTTGCGGACAACAGCGTTGAAACCGTTGACGGAATCGGCGGTATAGTCAACAGTGCGTTTGCTACCGTCAGCTTCAATGAGGGAGTAGCTGCCTTCAACTACGTCTCCGTTGCGAGATTCATGTTGGCTTTTCACGTCTCCAGTCACGCTGTCGTGGACACCATAGCTGAAGCTGTATTCTGGTTTGTGGTCATACTCCAATTCGACAGTTTTGGCCAGAACAGCTGGGGCAGCTGGTGCAGCATAAGCAGCCGTGTAAGCCAAAGGTGCTGCTTGGTAAGCTGGGGCGATAAGTCCAGCGTTGGCGCAAGCCACGAAGGCAGCGAATGCGATGAACTATAAATAAGTAAAGATGTATATTTTATGTCTATATTTTATATAAGATGTATATTTTTCTATCTATGATATGTATATTTATATATGTATCATATATGTATATATTAATATATGCATATATGTTGATATACATTTTGAGAGTTGGTTTTAAATTTTAAATTATAAATTATGTAAAATTTTTTTGTATTTTCTTTTGTTCAAAAAAGTATGCAATATTTAAGGCTGCGAATGCGATGAACTATAAAAATTAATATTATATAAATAATGGCTTTGGTAACTGGTGTATTGGCGAATTGAATAACATAGTGAAGGAATTAATTTTTATATGAATATTAAATTTATTATATGAATATTATCTAAAAAATAATTAGAGAACAAAAATATTTGTAACACTATGATTAAAAAAAATTGGAAATCATACACAGAGCCTCGACAAAGAAGAAACGTTGCAGTAACGCGTAGTGCCCCATCAATGAAAAGTTTTTTATTTGAGTTTATTTTAACGAAAAAATTCACGAGTTGAATACCAGTTTTATTCAGTGATAATTGAACAATTGTAGAAATTTTAATGTTATTAAAAGTTTTAATTAATTAAATTTTAATTCATTTAATTAATTTTAATTAATTAAAGTATGATATTCAATTTTTTAAAATTCTGTTTGCAATAAATTAAACTACAAAATATTTTTTTTTAAATAAAATTATTGATAATATTTGTTGCCTAGTTTTACCACACATACTTTGAATGCCATTGTTGTTTAATGATTAGAGAACAGTTGAACTGAGACTGATTTTGTTCGTGTGAGACAGCCTTTATATACAGGTCCTTTGGGTTTGGAAACAGAATATTATTACCGAAACAAAATAATATGTTTGACTTAATTAAAATGTATTTCGCGGATAAAAAAAGTGAATTAGAATACAGGAAGCATACATATATTATACAACATATGCATCAATGCTATTCAGAATTAAGTAATTCTTATATCATATTTAAGGTGTGAATTCTATCAAATTGAATATTTAATTGTTGCTCTAGTTTTTAGTCTAATAAGAACTCACATTTTCGATGTTCGGCGATTGTGATCAATTCTGCATCTGGCTTAAAGTTGAGAATTATGATCATCTTTTTTTTAAAAAAAATTGTTGTCACATGTGCAACAAAAAGACGTTTTTTATTTGGTACAGAGTGGACGAAAAAATAATATAGAACCAAATGAACTGGTATCAAAGTAAAGGCAGAAATATGTTTAAATTTCATATTTAAATAAGGAAAGAAACATATATATATATATATACGCATGTTCTTAATTATTTTACATACATTTCGTCTTAAGCAAAGCAATTTTTGTTGCGTTCCACCTGTGTAAAAGAATCGAATGTAATATTTGTATTAGAGCTATTTGTCCAATTGATAAAATTTATTTATCTCATTTTATATACGTTACAAACTTATAGAGAAACGATCCGCGCGGAATGTAACTGAACGCGGCGCCAAACGCTGCTTTTTCCCGCGGCTCACAGTGCGACGCGATGCACCGTCTGAAATTATAACTCACAACAATTAACATAATGTTAATTTTGCAATAAAAAATGTAAAATTTAAACAACTGTTTTTTTCAATATTAGAAAGGTTAGTCTTTACTGAATATAATATGCTAAAAACATTTCACGGTTTGCCGCTATAAAAAATTTCAATTATTTGCAAGAAAAGTGTCTAATATTTTCATTTATTTATAACTTTGTTAATACATATTTCAGCTGCAAATCTATTTTTGTGCATTTTTAAGATGTTATAATAAAACTATCTAACACTATTTGAATGACACTCTATGTTTTGTGCAAATTTTGTTCGGTGTTGACAAAGTTAAAGTAAACTATAAAAATTGATCTTCGCGACAGTGTAAAATAAAACTAATTTTGCGATGTATAATATAAAATGTGTCCACAAATTTACACAAACAACACTAATCTTTAACATTTTACTACCTGTTCGAGTAATGTCGGAATATTTGGCTAAACAAATTTAAATTTTATGCGAAAGTATAGTACTATATTTCAGCTTTTTCTATGAAATAATGTAAGATCTCTAGTATAATAGTATATTGTTTAACCGATCAGCCAGTCGGCGATCTAAACACGAGTGCTGATTGGCTGCACGAGGCGTAGCCGAGTGTCGCCAAGGCACGAGTGTTGATCGCTGATTGGCTGACCGTTAAACACAATATTTTTGCAACGTGTAACTGTGGAGGAATCATCATATTCTACTACGAGCAGACGACGAGTGATAGAATGTGACAATTCTGTCACGGTTACCAGTTGTGAAAAATATATTAATATGACTTGATATGGTTCCGTTAATTAAAACTATAAGAATATTACGAACAAAACTTCCTAAGTGTAAAGACTCTATCCTACTCAGAAATCTTCCGTCGACCCAACGTCGGCACAACGTCGGATAACGTTGGTACGACGTCGGCTGTTAACGTCGTTCCGACGTACTAGCCAACGTTGGCATGAAACACCTTCTCGACGTTGTGTGTCAACGTTGCGCCAACGTTGTGTGTCGACGTTGCGCCAATGCTGTAAGACGATGTTGCGCCAATGCTGCCTGACGACGTTGCGTCAATGCTGCATGACGACGTTGCGCCAACGTTGTCTGTCGACGTTGTACAAACGCTGTATACCGACGTGGCAGAACTGCTTTATGTCGACGTTGCATGACAGCAACGTTAAAATTCTTTTAATTTATAGATATAAATTATAAAAATTTTTAATGTCAATTATTTTAAAATCAGTATTTTTAATGTTAAAATTTTGAATTAATATAATTAAAATTATAATATAAATGCATTTTTACAAAAAAAAAGTAATTAAATTTCAATTAATTATTATCTTTTTGTCATAAAATTAAATTATTTATTCATTTGTATAAATAAAAAAATCTAAAAATATTAAAATAACAGATTGGTTCAATAACTTACTATATAACATAAAAAAATATTAATAATTTGTAATTTTTATAAAATTTATAGTAATGTTTTACAATTAGTATAAACAATTATGAATAATTGCTTTTGTCAGTCTCAGAGTATCTGGTATATATTTTATACCAAAAATACATATGTATGGTATATAATGAAAATATAGTATTTATTCACAGTTCTTGAGTACATAAACTTATTTATTACTTATCAAGCTTTGCTGGATGATTTTCGATCTTTTCGACCTCTTTCTCTATCATTGGCGCCAATAAACCAACGGCTCAAGTGAGTGATTAAAACGTCTGGTGAAATTTTAAAATAATTGGTAATCACATCTAAAAATTGAAAGAATATATATTTGATATGATTCGTGATTATAATTCGTGATAAAAACACGAATTTTAATTGAAAGTGCAAAAATATAAAGATAGTATAATTGTACTTACTTTTCAAAGAAAGGTATACATTTGTTTTTGAAAAATTACATTTCTGTCCAAGAACTGATCGTCCTTGGGCAGAATATTTTCTCTGAACCTGATTATTCATTAGGTAACTCAAAATTTTGCGTGAGGCTTCTTTAAAATCAGTTGCCGAAACACAATAACTTTGGGTAAGTCCTTCCTACAAAATTACAATATTAATATGCTGTTGAATAATATGTATACGTATTTTCTAACTTAAAGATTACGAATTCATTTCAGGTTAAAAACAATGCAAAAGGGTAAGATTTTTTTTCAGGTCAAAATAATAAAAATATAAACATTTATTTTAACAAAATATGTATCATAAATGATTATAAATTATAAAATATGTGACATACCAATGCATTTTTCATCTCTACATTGTTGCCAATTTTCTCATCATATTCAATACAATTTTCAAGAGATGAGATTCGAAATTCAATGTCGGTGTCCAGTTTTTTTCGGCATTTCCAAAAACAGCCACCATGATTTCTTTATGATTTTTGTTTATGTCGTGTAAAATACTGTTTTTTATTTTGTACATTTTATTGCGAAGGTTCAGAAATTTTTGGTCTATCATTTTTCCATCTTGCTCCCTGAAATTAAAATAAAAAAATATTAATGCATGATATATGTAAGTGAATGTTTTAATTACAATAAAAAAGTACAAGTCTAATATGTATTTATTCACGTGTGAATTTTTTATTTGAAAAACTACAAGTACAGATTATATTAATACATAAAAAATATTTACAATTTTCAGGAGGAATATTCTCCATCATTTCAGATTCAGAATCATCTGCAAAAGAAAACAATATAAATAATAATAATTAATGAATTGGTACTTTAATTATATTTTTTAATGCATAAGTTATAAGTAGTGAAAATGTAATGAAATTCATACGAAACTTAGTTCAAGTGATGATCTAAGATTGTACACAACATTATCAAACTTGCCTGAATATTATTAACCGAAATATTAAATTTCAAAATGCAATTTGTACTAATAATTCTGAAACTCTTCAATATAATTGAATACAAACCTCTGACGTGAGATTTTCGTGAATTTTCTCCCATTGAAAGAAGTATCGAAGCTTTGTTGATTGACATATTAGGTCTTAAAATTTCTGTAAAAGCATGAATAATTATAGTTTAGTTAATAATTAATATATTTCGTTTTTTATTTCAATAATTTTATGTATGATTTAGAAAAAATGTTTTAAAATTATAACCTGTATCATTAGAAACGTCTGAATCTTGCGGGGAATAATCAGAATCAGAGTTAGAATCAATTTTACTACGTACAGATAACTGTAGAGGTTTTTTCAATATTTTTTTTGGAGTCTTACATACATCTGCAAAATATAAATAAGTAATTTTATAAAATGTTTATAATTTAATGATGTAATAATTAATTTTTCGTCATACGTGCTCGAGAAATGCAGTTTCTCTCCCTGAAGATAGAGAGAGATTTCTCTCTCTCGGGAGAGAAACACTTTTCTAGGGAGAGAAGAACATGTTTTTCTCCCTAGCGAGTAAAATCAGTGTTTCTCTCCCTATCTTTCGAGAGAGAAACTGCATTTTTCTCTCGCACTTATGACGAAAAATATCGTACGTGACACGAGAAAGAAACAAATCATCATTACAAGTGTAATAATGACCTGCTTCTCTCCCTTGTCACGTAATATACTAATAATGAAATAATTTATTTGTTTTATGAAATTAATAAAAATCCAATAATTTATTGTGTTATAATTCAATATAACTTAATTATACGCAACACAAGATAAAAATTGTAATATAATACAATCGGAAAATTGGACACTAGTAAGTAATAATATTATTAGAATAAAACTAAATTTGCCCTATGAAGGCATTTACACAACATCCCTGTAAACACGACTTCACAGAAATAATTTAATCACAATTTAAACAAATGTGCGGCCACTGCAGAACGTAATAAGTTTGATCACAGAATATAAAAAGTAAACGATTTACATACAAATTTTTATCAGCTTGTTTACAGAAATATGGTAAATTTTCAAATAATTCTTTACTCTGAGTTATAATAATATGGAACTGGTTGATTAATACAATGCATAGAATTACAATGCTATGGGCGTTATCTTAAGTTTATTTGTATACATACCAGAAATGGTTGCTGTTGATTTTCGTTTCTTTCCCCTCTTAGAATTGATACTTTGACCTTTCTTTCTTTTTGGCTCCTTGGAGTTGTCTTCTTCAATGTAAAAAGTTTTAATTTTCGAATACATTTTTAACAATAAAATTATTAAATATTATAATATAAATAATTAAAATTATTGTTAAACAAAAAAGGAAACAAAATAAAAATGTTTTAATTTCCAAATTATTTTTCAGCAATCAAATTACTACTTTATTTTATAATTCTTAAAAAAACTATGTGATTTTTTATATTTTCAAACAGATAAAATATATTTTAAGAATTAAAGATTTTAACTATAATTGTATTGAAATTTAACATATACGCGACAATAATCCGTTTTTTTCTACTTATTACTGTTAATATTTAGCAATAAAAATACTTTTGCGACATTTAGCATTTTTCGAAATATAATACAATTCATATAATTGCACATAAATTTTAGATAATCTATAGATGTCATATGCAAGTGAATTTTTTTTAAAATGAAAAAAATTATTTTTACATAACATTCTAATATTGTTTACGGACATTGAAATAATTTATTATTGCAATTGTATGAGTTATAAGAAATTATATATTGTATATTGTATAGGATTTGAGTTATTGAAGTTACCGAGATTATAAGAAAATAGTGAAATTAACCATTTTTTAAATTATTTTTATTAATACAAATTTTAAAAATAAATAAATTAATTATATATTTAAAAAATTATAATAAATCTTTGTTCTATTTCCATGTCACATTTATGCATCATTAATGTATATAAACATATAAAATATTAGAGTGTCAATAATAATAATTTTTATTATAATTTTTATTATAAAATTACCTGAGTATTTTTTGATACAGTGTCTAATTTAGACTTTGCTGCATTTTCATCAATAATTACAATCTTTTCACTTTCTTCTAACAAAGCTAATGCTGACATTAATTTTTTCACATCGTATCTCTCTTTTCCATAGCATCTTTCTAGTCTTCTCATTCCTTGGTTATAATTAACTTAAGCAAACCAAATAGTAAAATTAACAATATATAAGGACAATTTATGCTAGTTCGACATGTAAGTAATTTAAAAAATTGCTTAATAAGTTTTCAAATATACACATTACAAAATATGATGTTAATTCTGTGAGTTCAATATTTAATCCCTCCTCTCCATTTTACTTGAATATGATATATTATCTATTACTTTATTGTTTCTTTCTAAATATAAACAAAAAGCCAAAAGACAAAGTTTATGATAGCAATTGCTATCGTAGACTGTTTACAGTGGTAAAATTATTAATAATAGTAATTTAATAGTAAAAATTTGTCAAAAGATAATGAAAAATTATTTCGAACCTTCAATTAATGTATAAAAAAGTAAAGAATTCACGATAGACAGCGTGACTATTGGTAACTTCATAGACCAGTAACGAGGTGAAATTAGCTGACATGTCATCAACTTTTTAAGAATGGAATATTAATAGATATCTCAATGTTTTTGATATTATATGCAAATGTATTTTGTGAATATAATTGTTTGGAAATATTTTTATACAATATTTTAATATCAACAAAATTTATTCTTTACATAAATAAAAATTATGTAAATAAAATAATAGTATACATTTAGATTAATATAACACTGTATTGTTAGTATTAATTACCTGCTTCCACTAAGATATCTACTTTGAATTTGTTCCAATTGTAATTGGGATCTGTCATATTTTTAACAAAATCATCCATCTGATCATAATCGTTAGTTGTTGGATAGAAACATTTACAGATGTCTTCTTCAACATAAGTCCAAGACTTTGGAACTAAATCGATTAATGGCTGCTTCCTTTAGGAAACAAATTCAACGACATAGTATTTTGCTACCGCCATTATTCTATAAAGAAATTATTAATTAATTTTATAAAACAGATGTTTTATTTTAGTTTTTGGTACTTATATATTTAAAATATTTAAACAAAATATTGAAAATAATCTTATAAACAGTATTATAAAAAAGTTTTAAAAATAAGTTTTAAAATAAGTATTATAAAAAAACAAAACATGCAGTAGAACAAAATAAAGTACACAAAAATTATTTTGATTAATTGAAAACAAATTCAAATTATTTTATGTTACAAAAGAATTTAAGACCGTCTAAGTTTAATACAATTTTGTCAATTATGAATGTAAATCCGACTATACTTAGACAAGAACTATACTTTCTTGTCTAAGTATAGTCGGACTTACATTCATAATTGATCAAATTATTTTAGTTCAGCATAGACATAATAAAAACTACATATATAATAATCAAACAAATAAATCCATAATTAATTTGCTTAAATTATTGATTACACTAATAAGAAGCTGATTCAATGTTATTTTGAATAGAATAATATGAAAAGAAAAACAAACATATAATAACCTTGAGAATGTACACGTTTATTTAATCACAATTCGTTTCATATAAATGCATGGTGTGATGAAATTATACG
>JABFOU010000326.1:0-10053 GCA_022817745.1 Scelioninae gen. 1 sp. ZL-2020 | reverse complement strand
ATATATATTAATATAATTAAATGTTAATTATATTGTAGATTATTTACTGATTATTTTTGAGTTGTGATAGTTTTCGTAAGTCACGTCGATGTAATATATTCACAATTTAAATTAGCATAAATTGATGAAAATTATAATGGTAAAATTTATCAGTTGAAAGCTATAAATCCAATATAATAAATTTGAATTTTAGCTTAAACTAAAAACGTTTAAATTCTATATATTTAAAAGTTGGAAATGATATGATAATTGAAAATTATATGACAGTTAATCTTCATATTTAAAGGAGTTTAACTTTATTGTAAACAAAAATGTACAACATTTCTCTAGCTGTTACAATTATGTAGAATGTTAAAAGTTTTCCTCTGCGATAATGCACAAAGTATTTCAGATCATCTGCAAATCCGTTGTATCGATTTTACGTAAAAGGCAAACAAAAAGCTCGCAGGTGTCAAAGTTTTCCGTCATCGACGGTTTCAGGGATTTTTACTGCGGCGAGAGAGTGAAAAATCGGGTTTTCGTGAAATATCGCGGGGATTATTGAGCGTGGATAAATTTTCAACAAGTGGACTTTATGTAGAGATGGTATAAATAAGAGCTTTAGGAAGTTGCCGCTTTTGAATTATACGGAAGAGAAGTTCTCTTTTTTTCCCTCGGCAACGGGCTATGGATATTTTCACTTTACGACTTTGTAATGAGTTATTTCTTTTGATTTTTCATAAAATCATAAGGAATTAACGAATTTTCTTGACAAATAGGATTATAGTAAAACAGGGGATCTAAATGTTCATGTGTTTAGGTTATCTGAAAATCTTATTAGCTTTATTCGAGATTTACAAATATGACATACAAGCACAACATTAAGCACTGCAAATATTCATAGCCATATGTAAACAACGGAAGCAAAAAAAGCATACAAGATTTGATGTATGGCAATCACCGGGCACTTGTGGGATATGTAACGCGGCGAGTCAACGGTGAATATGCAAAATAGGTGAAGTATATTTTTATGAGTGGTTTTGAATTACAAAGTAGGCTAGAATTGTTATGTTAAGAAGTCGTACTAATACACAATAAAAAGCACTTGACAGTTCTCCATTATAATTGAACATAAGCTTTTAGAAATAAGGAAGAGAATTAATATTGTCTATATACTCGGTAGCAATAGTTTATTTTACCATTATATTTTTAAGGTTATATGATTTTTAGAGGTTAACAAAAATTTGACCTATTTCAGTTTCGTGAGATGCAATTACTGTCAGGAATAGTAAAGTTGGAACCTCTTTTTCAGAGAGACAATTATCTCAACAGAAGTATACTTATGAAATAATTCTCATTATTTCAATAACTGCAAAAGTACACATCTGTCATGCAATTCAATAACTCTTGTCTTAACGTGACAAAATTAACACCTGACGTAACGCAAAAATGTTTATTTTGGATTAAATTATGATGAAACTCTGTGGCATAATTTTGTCATGGGTTTACCCATAATATGTGCAATGGTACCACAGGTTCTTCCATATGTGGCGTAACCATGGGATTCGAACAAAAGCTGCTACTTATTCACTGTATATTTGAACTATATATGTTCAAATCTACAACTGTACGTTAACAGAACATCTATATAAAAATATTTCTTAGTTGAAAATTATTTTTATATAGATGTCTATAAAATTTATTCACAATAGTTTTTTGACATATTATTTTTGTTTATAATTTTTTATTTTTAAACTTATAACTAAAAAAATGACAAATTCTGATGATGAAATAAAATTATTTCGAAACGTCAACTATATTTTTTAAATAGATGATTTAGTTTTTATTTGGCAAAAAAACCTATAAATTTAGAATTTTTATATATTTTATTTGAAGATTTATCAAATGTTTATATATTACCGGAATGATTATCGAATACTGTACTATTGATATATTTAAGTAACCAAAATATTTTAAATTAGGTATACATTTTAGAATTCTAAATTTTTATTTTTTTTATTCTTGCAGTAATTCTATTGATACTTTGTAATGTATACACATGTAATGTGTACATGTATTGCATACATATATAGAGAAAAAGTATATTTTTGACAAAAGTGCAACTGCGTTATCCTCTACTAGTAAAACTAAACAATTCTAATAATAATGTTTTTCCGTGTAATCAATATTACTAAACTAAAAATAATAATATTTATAATTTCAAAAATAAGTTTTCAAAAAAATACAATTAATAGAAATTAATCTAAAAAGTAAATTTCGAGGATTTAATATATACGAAAAATGTTACCTACTTTTTTTCTTCATAACACCAAGATATGAAGGATTAAATATTGAAGTGCTGCAGGAAGTCCTCCGTATCATAAAATGAAATGACTCAAATTAAATTGATTTTTCGCAAAAATGATTAATGAAATGAAATAAACTGAAAAATTACAACATTTTTTCTTCACATAATATAATTATAAATAAAAAGAAAATAAGAAGATTTTAAAATTAAATTACTATGAAAAATTTCATGTTATTTGAAATAATTTTTTTCTCAACATTAAAAACACAACAATTCCTCTGGTTATTACAGTACTCAAACGCTAGTGCAACTTTTATGTACACAATTTTATTTCAATAAAAGTTGTTTACTTAATCCTCGCCCAAAGAATATGCATATTATGTATTTAAATACTAAGTTTACTCACTTCCGGACGAAACATTGGAACAAAGTTCACAACAAACAAGCAAACAAAGGATATAACTTGAATGCAATACTAAGTTAGACCTTAAACATGACTATTCACTTGCGAAATACAAAGTAGTAGAATTTCGTACATTGAATTTGCGATACAAAAATTAGCGCAACTTCCGTTACAATTAAAAGTTAAGTAAAAAAGTAAACTTTTATACAAGATCTGCATTATCCGATATTAAAATTCCTTAAAAAGTGAATGAAGAAATTTGCAATAAAAATATCATAATGATCGGAATAAAGCGGAACATTTTAATTAAGCAAATTCAGAAAAAGGCTCAGAATATTTATTCCACGGAAATATTATTTCTTGTTATTTGAGTTGAGGTGACAAAAGTCTTTAAGGTGGTTAAAAAAGCATTTTATCTTTTATTTCGGACGTGATAAAAAGAAGCTACGCGGAAGGGTTAAACACAGTGCATTATGGCGCAACAAATAATCCCGAAATTCAAATGAATACAAACACACTTTAATGAAAGTTCACTGCTCTCAAACGCTACCTTTATTGTCCGCATTTCACCGTTATGACGTTTGCGTTAGTTTTATTTCACGTGTTTACAAAGTGTCAAAACGAACAATGGATGTAATGGCAATGTATTCATTTTATTTATCTTTTTTAAAAAAAATGTTTTACTGTATTTTTAAGAAATTAATAATTTTAATGGTAATAATAGTCATAATAATCTTAATTATTGTTATTATTTATTATAAAAACATTTTTTTTTCAAATTCAAATATATCATTATCTTAACAGGTTATGGGCCCATTTTAACTGGCGCAGAAATTCCATACATTTTTTATGCTTTTTTTTTAAACTCGTTTCAGTTAATTGAAACTTATAAATATGCATTTGGAACTTGGATAGTCTAAATTTTAGAAATTCTAATTTTCACGAGTATTGTTTTATTTTTAAAATATATTTTTCGAGGCTTTCAAAGGGAATATATTATTTTATAAATGTATATCATAACGACATGTTGACTCAAGGTTCTTACAAGTGTGGAGATTAAGCGTCGCGGTTTTACTTTTTTGAGATAAAGACGTTTGCGGAGGCAAAAAGTTACGTAATGTCATGGGTGATAAGGGGAGTAAAAGTAATTAGATTGTTTGACAGCGATAGGTTTTTGGGGGGACGTGTCGGTAAGACGGAAGAGAATATTTCGGAAGATGAGAATAGTTCGGGAATGACGATGATATAGTAGTTAAGCATTTAATGGCAATCAAAATTGTATTAGTCATGAAGATGAGTTATTACGACATTTTATAAGTTCATATTAATATTCATCGGAGCAATTTCGTCGTAAAGGAATTTAGGTCAGAATTGTGCGAAATCATATGTAAATATTTTTTAAATGCTAATGAATTAAGATATTTTTAAGCAAATTATTTCAAACAAAAGTTAATTTTTATAAAATAATAATGATCTAAACTGTTGGACAGAAATAAAATTTTTTACTTTTCTAGAAGTTGAATATTTTTTCTTAAATCTTACGATTTTATTTAAGATCTTGCATTTTAAAGTGATGAAAATCGAATGGTTACATATATTTCTGTAATTAAATTAGTTTGAAAATCTTTTGACGCTTTCGATATCTAAAAAATCCCAATTTTACTCATCGCTCGTGAATTATTGACGCTGGCGACCTAGGATAAAAATAATAACCTCTTTCCAAATTATCATCCGGATATATCACAGTTGGGCATTAAATGTCCATTATCATATCAATAACTCAATATCAATTCCGATGTTCAAAGTCAATATCGAATATAAATTTTAGTTCTAATCAATGCTGTCGTGCAGTCCATGAAAGTTTTTATTTAAACACTTTTAAAATTTAAGAAACTATATCTATCAAATTAACAAGAAAAATATAATTTTTAGACTCGAACACTTTAATACCATTTTGATACGGACATTTTAATTGAAAAATGTGTAGATGAAAAATTCTGTTATAAACAGAATATATCCAATTTCCTGTCGAAATCCCCTGAACGAACAAATAGTTTTGCCGTTTTATTAAACAATTTTATAGATCTACCGAGACAAACTAACTCTGCTGCAAGAATCGTCGTATTGAAACTTGGGTAGATTAATGACGGAAAGAAAAGTGTGCGCTGTTTGTTCCTTTTTAAAAACCCGTGACTCCGGTCGTAATACCACCCGGCACGGTTAATTCTCATTCATAACTTTTCCGATAGCGCGATCCATTCACCGCTCGACAACGATTGCCTTTTATGCGTGTCTCGGTACGCGCGCATTAACGACTCAAGCTCGCAAATCGCCATTCACTGTGATACGTTATGCGACTTTGTTCTCGCTGTTCAATTTTATTTTCCGTGATGAAAAATTTTCAAACGCTACGATAAAGAACGGAAAAATTCGCTTTGACATTTACAAGTTCTTTAATAAAAATCTAGTCTTCAAAAATGCTTTGAATATTATTATTTGTAGGATGGCAAGTTTTTAAAATAAAAGAATTACTTGGAACTCAAATGAATAAAAATGTTTAGTTTTATTAATTAATGTTCAATTTCACATCGGCAAAATATAACTAACGGAACTAACGGAAACTAATCTAACTAACGATGACCGACGCGTACAAGGAGTAAAACGTAAGTGTCGCAGCTTCTCCGGTACAATATTATATAATAGTTATGAACAAAGGGTAAGTCAGGGTGGGAAATCGCAACGGTGTAACCCTGAAAACATGTGCTGTCCACATTTTGGAAAAGTCAATGTCCGGAGAAAGCGGTTCTAAGAGTAATACTAAATAATGCTACAATAACCATAACTCATATTAACAGAGAATAAGTCACAGGAAATAGTATATTGCCTACAACTCGGCCATTCCTGACAATATGATCGACCCGATCATGACGGTGTATCGCAGACTACAATTAAGTAATGTTTTCATTAAAATTACTCGAGCTAACACGAATTTATTAAAACTATCACTACATAACATACGGTTTCATTTGATCTGGAGCTACAATAGCATTATAAGGTCGTTGAGTAAGCTGGAATCCTTCGACATCGTTAATAACATATCGATCGTTATCTAAAACCTTTTTAATAACATATGGACCTCGAAATTTTGGAATTAATTTCTTATTAACACCAGGAGTCGTGTCAGTATTCGTAATCATAACATAATCACCTTCGCAATACGCTGTCACAGGTTTTCTCCGATTGTTATAATAAATTTCATTTTGCATTTGAACTTTCGCTACATTATCAGCCGCAGATGCCCTTTTACTTGCAAGATCACGATTAATTACTAATTGAGACTCAAGTTCTAAACGTACAAAATCGTTAATGTTACCTCGCTGCTCTATACCAAATAATAATTGACTTGGGGTCTCTTTCGTCGAACGACTAACAGTATTGTTAAGAGAAAACTCCACTTGATCTAACACTTGGTCCCACTTTTCGGGCGCTTCGCATAACTTAGCTAACATCGGTGTTATTGTTCTGTGAAATCGTTCTATCTGACCGTTCGCACGCGGTGTTCCTACGGCTATCAATATGTGTTTAATTGACTCTTCTTCCAAGAAATCAATGAACATTTGCGACGTAAAACATGTCCCACGATCACTTATTAATCTATGCGGTTTACTATAATATTGAAAATATAGCTTTAGGTGTTGCACTGTCTCATCTGTGGAAGTAGTTTTACAGGGATATAACTTTAAAAATTTTGTAAACGCGTCAGTAACAGAAAGCACGTATTTATGACCTTTCTTCGTCTTTTCCAAAGGACCGTAGTGGTCGATGTGAATCGTCTGAAAAGGTAAAGTGTCTTTGTCTATGCTGTGTAAATAACCTTCCGGCTTGCCATTCAGAGGGGAGAATGCAACACACTTTAAACATCTACTAATATAATCCTTAACTTTGTCCTTCATTTGTGGAAACCAATAAATCTGCAAGATTCGTCTCATCGTTTTATCTATGCCTACATGGCCTAAGTCGTCGTGACAAGTCCTCATAATATTGTCTTCAAATGATTGTGGTACATAAAACAATAAATGGCCATTCGAATATTTTCTATAAACTAAACCATCTCGCAATTCGAAAAATTTATCTTGCGCCTTTTCAAGTTTGTCTCTAATTTGTAAAATTTCTTCGTCTCGACTTTGCGCAATAGCTAAAGCTTGGTCGAGAGTGTTGGCTTCCAGAACAAAAATACAATAGCACCTACTCAGGGCGTCGGCGTGAGTCATATATTTCCCTGACCTGTGAACAATGTCAAAATCATAATCTTGTAAGAACATAGCCCATCTAGAAATACGGGGATTAACATTTTGTTTACTTAGGGTGAGACGAAAACTATCGCAATCGGTGACAATTTTAAACTTAATGCCATACAAATAAATGTGGAAGCGTTTAATTGCATAAACTACTGAGAGACACTCTAATTCGAAGCTATGATACTTCGCTTCCGTCGGTGTAGTACGTTTACTAAAATAAAAAACCGGTTTAAGCGCACCGTCAGTTTGTTTCTGTAATAAAATAGCACCGTATCCTAACGAACTTGCATCGCAATGTAATTCGGTTTCAAGTTTTGGAGAATAAACAGCTAAAATTGGTTCTGAAGCTAAGTGATTTTTAAGTGTTTCAAAAGACTTCATTTCTTCCGGACCGAATTGGAAATCAACATCTTTTTTAATTAAATCGTAAAGTGGTTTTGAAATTATCGAAAAATTTGGCACAAATTTCCTAAAGTAACTTGCTAATCCGACAAAACGGTGAACTTCTCTCGCATTTCGCGGAATCGGATAATTCACGACTGAATCTACGTTATCTGGACTTGGCCTAATACCTTCTTCGTTTATCAAATAACCTAAATAAACTATTTCCGTATAAAGAAATTTACACTTGCTCAAGCGAAATTCTAGACGATTTTTTGCAGCTATTTCAAATACTTCAGCTAATATAATCAAATGTTCTTCAATCGAATTACTGGCAATCAGAATGTCATCTAAATATAATAATACTTTATCGGCGCGTATTAACGTTTCAAAAATACTATAAATATATCGTTGAAATTCTCGGGGAGCATTGGTTAATCCAAACGGCATTTTTAAATATTCAAACTGACCAAAAGGAGTAACAAAAGACGTAAATTGAATAGAAGATTCCGCCATCTTAATATGGTGAAACCCGTTTTTCAAATCGAGGCTGCTAAAATATCTTTTTCCGCGTAATCTATCTATTTGATCTTCAATCAAAGGAGTTGGAAAATTGTCTTTAATTGTAATTTTATTTAGTTGACGATAGTCTACGCAAAGTCTAATGTCTCCAGTTTTTTTTCTAACTAAAACAATCGGGCTAGCATAAGGAGATTTACTTGCTCTAATTATTCCCTCAGTTATTAAATCATCTAATATAACGCGTAATTTTTCCTTATCAGCATATGCTAAGCGACGTGGAGTCGCACATAAAGGGTCAGAATGTTTTAATTTGATATGCATTTCCCAGTCTACAGAAGTTTTTCTCGCATCGAGATTTTTTATATAATTATGTATAAAAAGCTGTTTAATATCATTCTTTATTTCATATGAAAGTTTTTCATCAATCATCATTTCATCTTCAATACTAACTGGCTCACTAACATAATCAATATTCATAATTTCATCCGTAAAATGTTCTAACTCTGTTGCTAATTTTCGATCGAATTTTATCTCGATTCCTAAAACCGTAAAAGAATCCCTACCTAAAAGAGCATCACAACAAATAGTTTCATCCGGGACAACGTGAAAACAAAGATTTACTTCTTGATCTTCAACAAAGCAATTTTTTCTAAACGAACCGATTATATCTATTCTAGATCTATTAACGCCGTGAAACGCTTTCGACATTGCTAATTTTTCAAAATCTACATCGGCAGGAGTCTTCGAATTTTTTATAAGACTAATCGGTGAACCTGTATCAATTATCGCATTAATTGAATATTCGTAATTATTACCTAATGTATCATTTGTTGAATACGTGATTGGAAGCATGTACGGCGCGATAAGGTTGACTCCATTCTGCTCTATTTTTGGAGTCACATTTCGTCGTTGTGGACAATTCCTAACTAAATGATCCGTAGCGCCGCATTCAAAACAGGAACCTCTCTCGCGCTGTGGTTTAGGGCATTCCGATGCCCAATGACCCATTCTTCCACAATTGAAGCACCGATTTTGTACCTGCTGCTGGTGAGATTGTTGCGAAGGCGGCAAAGTCCCTCTGATGTCACGTTCGCCCCCTTGCGTCCTCGCTGACCTTGGAACATCTGGTTCGAGTGAGATGTGTTCAAACGCATCTAATAAGGCTTCTGGATCCGCGAAACGTTGCATGAATGCCTGGCGTCGTAACTGAACATCAGGTATGCCTTCAATAATGTGTTGTAATAAATGGTCCTTATTTACAAACGCACGATTAGCGAGGACGATTTTATCGTGAAAGTAAGTATCGAATGATTCGCTTGATTTCCAAGTCCGTCGCTCGAAATCGCGTTGTGATGACAAGGCTGATGTTTTCCTGTCGTACAGTTTCCGCATATTTTCTTTCAATTCGTCGAATGTCAGATGAAAAAGTAGCGGATCAGACTGCAACCAGTCTTTAGCCCTTCCTTTCAATTTGTTGGTTAATAACACCTTCATATCACATTCGTTTAAATTAAAAGACTGTCGTAATGACTCGGCCTGCTGTATCCACCTGCTGAAATGACCACTAGTACCGTCGAATTCGCCCAAATAGCCGATAATGCTCTCAAAATTGGACGTCGTTGTGGCATTTGTCGGCACGTTAGAACGTTCGTAGGATCTTTGGTTCAACTCGACCTCTCGTTCGAGGAGTGCCTTTTCTCGTTTAAGCAGTTCTAATTCGCGGCGCATCATTTCCATGGACATGTCTCTCGGTTCTTCTATGATTTCTTCACTATCGTGCTCTGCAGCAATATCTGTCCAAACGTCTGCACTAACTGCGCTAAGTCTTTGAATGAGTTCATTTTTCGATCCCGTAGTCGACAAATTTCTGGTCTGCAAAAATTTTTTTAACTGGGCAACTGTATAGTTTTGTGGATCCATTATTTCACTGTTTATCAATAACTGTCACTGCACAGAAAATCACACAACTTTGTCCGTGAACAAAACAAAGTCACTAAGTTTTGTGGCGTGATTTCAACTAATCCCACTTCTGAAGTTGTAGGATGGCAAGTTTTTAAAATAAAAGAATTACTTGGAACTCAAATGAATAAAAATGTTTAGTTTTATTAATTAATGTTCAATTTCACATCGGCAAAATATAACTAACGGAACTAACGGAAACT
>JABFOU010000325.1:0-10060 GCA_022817745.1 Scelioninae gen. 1 sp. ZL-2020 | reverse complement strand
CAACATTTTTATTAATATTTCTAAAATAAAATTATCAATTATTCTTTTGCATTACTGTATTTAATATTATGAATAGGAACACAAATATTTATATAATACAAAAAGCGTATTTTTTTATAAATTACATATAAAAACGCATAAATAAAATTATTATTCTTATAAACATAGTGGCAACATAGAGATCAACTGCGAATCTGTCCCTTTTTAAGTACTTTTCGCAGCTTCAATTTCCTTTCCAGCCATCGTCAGAGCAATTTGACTTTTGTCTTCCACATCACTAATTTTTACAAAAGCAGTTTGTGCAATGCCATCTAGCGATAATTTTTCTAAAAGTACTATTTCGGATGGTTCCAGTTTTTCGCCCAAATGTTTCAAGGCGCCAAGAATTTCTCCTTTTTGTCTTTCTCCGGCTTCTCGATTCAACTTTCCCAGTTTAATATCTTGGTCAATTTGGGCTAATTTTTCCCGCAGTTGATTCGGTTCGCGTTTTCCAAACATTCTAATTACAGCTGGAGTTTTGAATGCTGCACTTATTGCTGCTTGAATTGCCTGAGGATAGTTTTTTGTCAATTAATAATATTCATTTCAAATGAATATAATACGATTTTTGAAATCAAATAAATTCTACCAATTGCATGGCTCCTAGTTCATCAATTAAAGATACGTATCCTGATGTTAATCTTTGTAATCTGTCGTTGAATTCGCGTAATTGTTCCATTGTTGATTCTTTTATGTTTTCATATGTATTTTCATCCATATCTTCTCTAAAATTCAATTGAGATTTATTAAAAATTACAATAGTACTGTATATTAAAATATATATAAATATATGAGGAAAATCGATCATTGTTGTGACATAAAATACTGAACATATTTTTTTAAAAAATGACTAAAAATATTAAAAATTAACCTGCTCTCCTCTAAGTCTTCTAATTCTTGAAGAAGTCTATCCAGCTGTTCTTCTAAATTTTTCCGCAATTTCTTGTTTTCTGCTTCTCCGTGAGACGACATTTTACAAACGATAATTTATAGGGCACAACTCACAAGAACCGAGCGCTCATTGAGCGGTAGCTTTCCGTTGGAGCTAACGCAGAACGCATGCGCAGCGCCATAACACAATACTACAATCTTACCGTGTAAACGATATAAGCCACGTTTTTAAAAGCTACAAAAATAAACTGCATTTAGCTAAATAAAATTTACAATCACAAATTAAGTCAATTACTATCAGAATATACACTTCATTTCATTTGTTAATAACAATTTTACTATTTCTTATAAACAAATACACTGCAAAATGAATATATTTGCCAACAGTTTTACGATTTTTGTATATTCATTTTACCGTGAATTTGTTTATAACACAAAGTAAAATTGTTATTAACAAATGAAATGAAGTGAATATGTAGATATTAAAAGACTCGATTTGTTGCATAACAAATTTGTGTCTAAAAAACTTGGTGTATTATTATTACAATTATTATATTGGAGTAATTGTATATATATATATATATATATAAATTATTATATTACAATTATTATTATTATATTATATATAACTTTGGCTAAAATACTCATTTTGAAATTAATTTGTTTAACAATAATGACATCAATATAAACAAATGACGCTTATTTCAACGCGTCAAAGACGAGTGCGCGCGGATGCAGCTGAGACTTTCCGTTTAAAAGTCGACTAAATATCAACAGACCTCGCTAATTTTTTTATATTTTATTAATTCAGCATACACGGAAAACAGTTATGTGGAACCGTTTGCCACACAGAGGGAGCCGCTACACAAAAACGTCGTAAACTCGCTTGACATAAGTTGTAGTAAACTGTTGTCAAATTTCGGGTAAACCGTTTACCCGATGAGGCGAACCGTCGTCTCTAAGGTTAGGTTGAATTGTTTGCCTGCCGAATGAATAAACTGTTTACCCACGCATTAGGTCACTTGCGTTCCTTCGCATTGCGTATCAGTTAATACTTGTGAATTAAAAATGGAAGACTTTTTTGAAAAGCAATTTTCATCTATAAGGAGTATATTTGCATGTAAGTATATCACTGCACGCATTTAATTTTAATATCTCATTAATTAACCTAAAATTTTTTGTTTGTTTCTTGCATGTTTAAATTTATTGTATAACTTTTGTTTTCTGTAATAATTATTATAATAGTTATAATATAATAATATTTATATAACAACAATAATTTGCTTTCTTAACTTACGTTTAATTTTTTATATTTTTCAAATTCAAAAATATAAATTAAATTGTTATTTAAATTCAGATAATAACATGACATTTGTCCTCTTGATATATGAACATTTATAGATAGTTAAATTTTATTTATTCATGAACTACTATATAAAATCAAAATAGATAAAGATAGTAATAATCAACGTTATGCGAAATTAATTTAATTATTATACTGATACTTAAAAATCAGTAGCTCCCCAGCAAACAGGAAATTTTTGAAAGTTATTCAAAAATGTTTTTAATTCAAAATGTTCCAACAATGAATTGCACACTTATTTTAGAAAATTTTTAACTTGCATAACATCTTAATAATATGTAAAAAATTTTTAAATGTTTCAAAATGTTTGTAAAAGTTGTAAAAAGTTTTAAAATTGTCACTTAAAATTTGTAGTATTTAAATAAATTAAATTTTAAAACTATATTCAGTTGTTTATTTTTCAATTAAATTAATTTTTTTTGAATTAAATAAAATAAAAAAAAAATTTTAATCTGTATGAAACATTTAAATAATTTGAAAAAGCTGTGCAATTTATAAATTTTCTAAAATAAATACAGAAGTCATTGTTTAAACATTTTGAACACAATACTTTTGAAATATTTTCTCAAAAATTTTTTGTTTGCTAGGTCAATATGATTATGTGGTTTAATTTTAATTTATTTTAACTACTTTATGTAATTATTAATATAATAATTTAATTATATAATTAATGAATTATTAATATATAATACATTGACATTTCTATTACATATTAGGCTACGATGTCGAAGATAAATTTTATTCGTTGTCCAACAGTGACATTGTAAAATTACTTTCTGAGCATACGGAATTAGTTTTCGATTTCTTAATGAAATTCAATTATAATAAGGAACAATATTTAAAATTAAAAGAAAAAAAGATGCAAGAACAACAACTTTTGGTAGATATTAATCAACAGAATATTGATGTTCATATGGAAGTTGACAGTGGAAATGTAGTTGTTGAAAGTAACACAACGCCAGGTCTGAATTTTGAAAATAACATTTGTTTTCTTATTTTATATTAATGTTTAATTTACTTAAATAAATATTCTTTGTAGAAGGTTTGCATGACTACGTACAGAATGATTTGTACATATTTTTAAACTCTAGACTCGATGGTAGAATTCTGTTAGGAAAGTATAAAAATACAAAAAAGCTTGATTCTTCTAGATTAATCGATTGTATCATTTTGCGTACTCTGGAAAACGACCCAATTAATTACAAGTGAGTATATCTACTTTTATATTTAAATCAAATGTTACTAACTATATTTATCTATTAATTTAGATATGCTAGGAAAGTGCAGATTGCAGCGACATTATCGGTTGTAATTTTTACTAATGGTAATGCAAAAAAATATTCGGAACGGAAATATTTAAAGCAAATATATAACTGAAATCAAATTTTTTAATAAATTTTTGAATATTGTAATCATTAATCCACAAATAATAGAACAAATTTTTCTTATTAATTGAAACATTTACAAAATTGCATTACAGTTAATGAGTTTTAGGTGGCGTACGAGTCGATAAAATCTGCTTACTTTCTTAGGGTATACTTATTAATATCATAATAAATAAATGAATAATTTATGTATTTATTATTAAAGGGTCCACGTTTAAAGAAATATTTAAATGTACGTTATACAAGTCATCATACTATTCATTTAAACAAATTATTCTAGGATTCAAAGTTCAGTTTTCAAAGAATTGAATGATCAAATCTTACAATTATTCCCAACGGAGGATCCCGAGATTTTTTATACGGAACACCACTTCAACAAAGAAACGAAGGAATTTGTGGGACAAAGAGGACTCCTCTATAATCATTATAAATACGTCAGAAAGCAGTTGCGTTTAGCTAAAATATTATACTCAGAAAATGTAGACGATTCGCTTGTGCAGGAAGAAAAGATTATAATAACAGGTATATATATTAAATAAAAATTGAATATTATTGACAAAAAAATAATCTAATTATTTATATTTTATTAGAGACTGAATTAAACTGTTTAACTGACTCCTGCCAAGAAAAATACTCCGCAGCAGAAATTGTGAAATTATGGGAGGAATGCTATAACGAACGCATTTCTAATTTACAAAACAAAGAGAAAAAACAAAAAACATTGCAAGTATCCGAGTATTTCACAAGTTTTCCATGCTTAAATTTTCCCCTTGGAATTATACTGGTAAGATTTCATTGTAACGCGTAATTTAGTTCTTTTATGTGTCAAAAAGTTGAAATATATTTATTTTCCTTTTTCAGCTGGAACAGGATTTTTATACACTGATTCAGAAACTACCCCGAATTGAAGGTGCCAATACCAATTTGACATACTCCTCTTTGTTAGTTGAGGAATGGCCTAAATGGTCACTAAAGATTGTTGAATTTTGCAAAAAGTCAAGAGTAAAAGAAGTCAAGACGTTTTTCACAACCCACAGTAAATTGTTTCAACAAGGTACATACATATCATAATTAATGTGTATTATGCTTTCGAAAATTGATATTACATAAATAATTCAAAGAAATCTCTTATTTATCTATTTTATTTTGGTACAAATTTAAATCCGGATGTAAATAGAACATTTTGCAACAAGAGCGTTCACGTCCGTGTAAAAAATACTGTTTTTCCTACTGTGGGCCAAGGAGGAAATATGGTCATTCTTAAACTAATGCAAGAATGCTCACATTCCCTCCCTGCCCTAGGTAAGAAAAATATTTTATATCACGTTATAACATTGCTACTGTTCTTGTATACACGTAGAAAAAAGTTCAAAAAAATTATTTTGTTCAAATTAAAAATTAGTGAATTTTAAATAAAGTAAGAATAAGTTTTAGAGTATTTAAAATATTACTGTAAATGTTCAGTAAATTTTGTCGGTTTATTAGTACATATTCATGTAATTACATTAAATTGTACTAAAAAGCAAAAAAATTTTACTCAACAATTCAATAATATTTCAGCATTTTGACACTTATCCCTACTTTGCTGAAAGTTCAGTAATTTTTAGTTTGAACACAATAATATTTTATTGAACTTTTTTGTACGTGTATTTTTGATATTTTGAAGTTAAAATTTATTTTTTGTGAGCAGAGAAATCTTTGTAAATATATAAAATTGAACTTAACATCTTTGTTCGCATTTTAGACAGTTTGATTATATCAGAGTCATATCTGTGAAAAATTTTTCTATATTTTTTTAGGAACACATACGGATCTATTGGCTTTCTTGTTACTGCCACAAGCTATAACAGTTTCTAAAACGTTGAAAACCAAAACAAAGACAATTACGTTTAGTAAAGAACAAATTGGAAGTTCGTTTGTTTTACATGTACAGGTAAGGAGAAAAGAAAACATCCAGCTGTAAAATTATATATAATAATACACCATTTGAAAATATTTGTAATTTAGTGTAAAAATAAAATAATAAAATATAAAATATAATAAAAAAAATAAAACAATTTTTGTTTACTCGTTTCAGGAGTCTGAGGATGTAAATTCAGCAAAAGAAGCGCATCAGAACTGGTTGAATTCTATTACTTTAGAATCTTCTCCATTCATCTTGATACATGGAACCCTGGAAAATTGCAAATCCTATATTGTTTTAAATAATGCTTTGTATTCTTATGACAACACTTTAAAAGCTATAGAAGCTTGCTTCAAATGCTTGGTAGCATTACAAACATTTCCGTTTCTGAATGACCACATTTGGTTTTTCATTCAGAAAACTGTGTATGGATTAAATCCACCTAAGTCATATGCTGCAGTTAACAAATTTTCTTCGGAGTTGAGGAAAATTTAAATTCGTTGTATGATATATGTTACGATCTCAAGTTATTTCATAATTTAAATTCTTGCGCTTTTCTTTAGTTCTTCCAATTAATTTATATTATTCTACATTACATTATGGATCTTTTAACCATAATTAATCATATAATATCATTCGTTCTTTTATTGTATGGTGATCCGAATCTCCCACGAAATATAGTACAAATTGTAATTAATTATATTGACGAATTTATTCGTGACATTTATTTACCATCCCTAAAAAAGGATATTTTTGCAGTATTAGTTAATGAGAACATCACAGATTCTTCTTTAAAAAAAATAGAAAAATCTTTTAAACAGCATGCTAATGTATTCGATTCCCTGTTATCAGAATCTAAGCGAATGACAATTTTAAAACGAAAAGGCTTATTGGATTTTGAACAATTTCCAATCGATACACTATTGTCAAGAAAATTGGTTGGCAATGCTACGTTATTGGTTCCAAAAAAATGTTACGGTATATATGTGCCCCTTCGAAAAAGTCTTGCTCAATTTCTGAAAATTCCAGGAATGCTAAACGAGATATTAACGTACATAAAAGAATTATCGAAAGAACATAACATTATATCCAATATTATTCAAGGTGAATTATGGTTAACTCATTATTCGAATAAACATATTGGCGAACTTGTTTTACCTTTATTTATTTTTTATGACGATTTAGAAACCGGAAATGGGTTAGGTAGTCATGCTGGTATAAATAAGTTCGGAGCTTTATATACCACAATTGCTTGTTTGCCTCCACATATCATGTCCCGACTCAGCAGTATTTTATTTACGATGTTAGTGCATACTGAGGATAAAAAAAAAATTAAAATCGATGCCAATAGAAAAGTTTTTCAAAAACTTATTGACGAACTTAATTTTCTCGCGACAACTGGAATAAAAGTGATTGTAAATGGAGTTGAAACAATTGTTAAGTTTCAGTTGGTTCTAATATTAGGAGATAATCTTGGCCTCAATAGTATTCTTGGGTATGTAGAATGTTTTAAGGCTAATTTCTTTTGTAGAATATGTAAGGCACCACTAGAGCTAACAAAAAAACAGATTATTGAAGACAAAATCTTGTTAAGAAACCAAGAAAATTACACACAAGATGTACAAACTGCAAATTTGTCTAAGACTGGAATTAAAGAGCCATGTGTATTCAATGACGTACAAGGTTTTCATGTAACACAGAATTTATCAATCGATATGATGCACGATTTACTCGAAGGAGTTTGTGTATACATTATCCGAGAATTACTGTACACATATATTTTTGTGAAAGAGCTCTTTACATTACAATCATTGAATGATAGAATTCAAAATTTCGAGTATGGTCCAACTGAAATATCTAACAAACCTCCGGTTATTCATATGCACACAGTAAAAAATAGACTAAATTGTAAGATGTCTGCTTCGGAAATGTTATGTCTTGTTAGATATTTAGGATTAATAATCGGTGATATAATTCCGGAGGACGATAAACATTGGACGTTGTACAAACATTTGAGGCAAATATTGGATATAGTAACTTCCCCGCGAATAATTCGATCTGATATTCAAAGATTGCAAAATTTAATAGAGCAGTTAAATGAACTTTTTGTTAACCTTTACAGTGCATTGAAACCCAAATTTCATTTTTTAGTACATTATCCTACAATTTTGTTAAATAATGGACCGTGTATCCATTACTGGTCAATGAGAAATGAATCACGACACACACATTTAAAGGCTAACGTAGAATCAACTTATTGCAGTAAAAATTTACTAGTAACCATCGCCAAAAAACAAATGTTACAAATGTTTCAAACGGTACATTCTCTTGAAGTTGACAATAATATCAAATTAGGATCTCGCGAAGTCACCCTTTGTACAAATTCTTCTATTTTCAATTCGAGCCCTGAGAAATATAAATACATAAAAGTTAATGGTAATACACTTTCCGTAGGAAGTTTTGTGGTAACTGGTTTGATAGAAAGTGAAGCTGAATTTGGCAAACTGTTGGAAATAATAAGAGTTAATGATGACATATTTTTACATTTTGAAATTTATGAAGAAGTAACGTTTGATGATCACGTACACGCTTATATCATCAAAAAGAAAAGTAATGTTAAGAAAATGTTCAAACCTGAAGATTTGCCAGTTACTCCAAACGCATTATCTATAAAAAAAAATAACACACATTACCTCTCTTTAAGATACGTATTATAAGATTGTACCGTTGATGTAAATATTTTGTAAGAAATAAAAATATTTGTTTTCTGAATAGTTGTTTATACTTATACCATAACCACTATACATTTAATTAATAATCTTACTATTTTGATAATTATTCAATTAATTAAACATTGTTTACACCGAGTAGCTATATTCTTAAAAAAACATGTGTCATTAAAAAAAAGGTCTGGAAAATAAAAATATTGTCTTGGAAAACCTTGAAAAGTTAAGGATTTTTTGACGGAACAGAAATTGAACACCTTATTTAAACTAGTTTAATTGAAAATAATTTATTGAAAAATTTTCAATAATAATTTCATTAATATATTATTAATTTAATTAATATTAAATGAATATTATTGATAAATTAATTAATTTAATAAATAATTATCATTTTATCATAAGTAATTTTTTGCGACGAGAAAAAAAATTTATAAATTATTTTTTACTTTTATATAATAAAAAATTTTATTAATAATATAATTAAATCGACACTTTAGTGTAGTGGCTAAGGCGTTCGCTTGGCGAGCCGAAAATCGCGTGTTCGAATCTCGTCTAGCGGCGTTTTTTTCTGCCTCAACAAAGTAAGCGGGAGGCATGGAATTGTGTATCGGTTATGTTGTCATATTTACATAATGTGGTATAACACCCTTACAAATACGTTCCCAAATGCCGGGCCATTCCGGGGAGGGTTTCCCTTAAAATGAGAACCCCTGCGACGGGAGGGGGGAGTGTTATGAATGCCACTCTTGTATAGGTTTCATACCTTGAAACACGTGTAAATACAGAAATAATTTAATTATTAATTAATTAATAAATTATTTTATTAAAAGTATTAATCAATATATTTTATTTAATAAAATATATTTTTTCTTAAAAAGTATTTTAGCATTATAATATATAATCATATATATAATTATTTGTTTATTTTTTGTGTATATTAATAAAATTAATTATTCAAATGAATTCGAAATGTAGATATAGAAAGGCCAACATGTCTAACATATTGAAAGACAACGGTTCGCTTTTGTCTTAGGACAACCGCTTTCCATGAATTTCGGGTAAACGGTTACCCCGAATTTGGCGAAATGCTCTACTACGTTCATAGTAAAGCATTTCACCCATTGATGGCGCAACGGTTCTGCATAACTTTTTTCCGTGTACAGTAAACTTGAAAAATCGACTTTTTCAAATTAACGCTAAATCTGGACATTATGATTTTATCCGATCCAAATGCATGAGGAATGGAGATTTCGAACGTACATTGAACAATTTATCAACTTTTACTATTAATAATGGTGTACTGAAAATAAGCATTTTCATTCACATAAATAGGCATAACAGTGATGAAAATGTGGTTTTTTCGACATTTTCGATGCGCCGAACGTTTTCTACGGCCAAAATTGACCTTAGAAACCCATAAAACCGCTACTTAAGATAAAATTGAAAAAGTCCATTTTCGTCGAAACCACTACCTTTGGCTTTTCCTACAGAAAACTTGAAAAATCGACTTTTTCCAAATTAATGCTAAATCTGGATATTATGATTTTATCCGATCCAAATGCATGAGGAATGGAGATTTCGAACGTACATTGAACCATTTATCAAGTTTTACTATTAATAATGGTGTACTGAAAATAAGCATTTTCATGCACATAAATAGGCAAAATAGTGATGAAAATGTGGTTTTTTCGGCATTTTCGATGCGCCGAACGTTTTCTACGGCCAAAATTGACCTTAGAAACCCATAAAACCG
>JABFOU010000324.1:0-10077 GCA_022817745.1 Scelioninae gen. 1 sp. ZL-2020 | reverse complement strand
GAAAGTAGATAAAAGTAACTATACTAGAAATTTACCCGATAATTTTTATAATTACTCTGTTATTTTAACATTTACTCTTGAGTATACTTTTATTGACTCTCATTTACTCTCAGGCAAAAATTGAAAATTATGCATATTTAATGGGTTTTTTTAAATAAAAATTGGCACTTTTTGCAAAATATTATTATTAAATAACTATTAACATTTACCTTGTGTACTCATAGGTATACTCTTATTTACTCTTATACAAAAATTGAAAAAAACTAAAAAAAAAAAACAATTTATGCATTTGTAATGAGTTTTTCAGAAAAAAATTAAATATTGAATTAGATATTTAATCAAAAAAATATTCAATGTAAAAAATATTTCACTTGATTATGTTTAACAATAAAATGTTTATTTTGAGGAATATATTAGGAATATTAATTTTAACTAATCCAATACAAAACGTTTATTGATAACAAACATCATTACAAAGATAAAAACATTTTACTTATAATTATATATAATAAAACTGCGAGAGGTTTATTTCGTAAAACATACTGGACAGAACCATGGATTGAACTTTTTTACATCTTCTTCATTCACACATGACACATGAAACCATTTTAAACAATGATCACATGCAGCAGATTTTATGTTTGCTAGATCATCAGTGCATAAACCACATGTAAAATTTACATCGTCATCTTTTTTTTTAATCAATGCATCTCGAATTACGCAAAAAGCATTTTCATCACAATAAGGTACTAACATATCAAATTTACTTAAAACTTCTTTGTCGCATAAAGAATCGCATAAATTGTTCAAATTCACATCTTTTAAGTTAATTTTTTGTTTGTTTTTCAACACAGCATCAGTTTTGTCTTTTCCAATTAACCATTCAATCATAATTTTCCGTTTTTCCAAAGCTTTTTTTTGTACGAAAGGTACCAATTTTGTTGCCATTTGATAATCTTTTTTTTGTTTCTTTGGACGACCTCGAGAATTTTTCATTTCTTCAATAATTAATTTCGACACATTGGGATCGTCGTTTGAATCTATATAAGAAAAATTTTTTTTACTTTAAACATGTATTTAAAAAACAATATAAAATTAAAAGATATTTAATTTTACCTGGAAGTGGTAATTCAGCTGCCCTCTTTCTTGACGTATCATTTTGTAATAATTGTTTTTGCAGCACTTCTAAAATATTTAATATATTATTATGAATTAAAGTTTAAAAGTATATAAAATTCAGTATGTAATCAAATTTTTCGTGCAAACAAGAGAAAAGTGAAACAAATAATATGTGTTTCGTAAAAATTTGAATAATATATATTAATCGACATTTTTTGATTATTTTTATAAAATAATAATAATCATAACCACTATGTTTGAGGTGCGTACGATGAGTCGTGGGTAAAAGGTAGCAAGTACGTGGAACTATTTTGTTCGCTTTCCTTTAAAATAATTTACTTCTACAAAATATATCACATATTATTTTTATCAAATTTCACCGATTTTGACACTGTCATATTTCAATCTTGTTTTTTCACTTTTTCTTCCGAATTTACCCTGTAATAAATTTTTCAATACACGTGCCCCTACGAAAAGTGACATTTTTCGTACTAGTCCGACAAAACTCATGTTTCGTAACTCGTGATTAACGTCACTCGTTCGAAAAAATAAGTTTTCTGCACTCATCCAAAAAATGACAATTTTCGCAAGGGCACTTGTATTGAAAAATGTCGTTCTTCACACGAGCGCTGCGCGCACTTGTATCTATTACATATACTATTATATTAATTTATTGAATTTAAAATACAACCTCTTTCATGTGACGTACAAACTTCAGCTGACTCTTCATTTGAAATGGAGGTATAGTTTTCCACACGATTATCATTTACATGTTGTTCACTGTTTACGTTCGAAGCTGAATTAAAGAGAATTATTTCTTAGAATTAATTGCATGCATATTAAATAAAATAGATGTTAATATTTGTAACCAAAACATTCAAAATAATTCAAACAAATTTACAATTATTCTTTCATGTTAAGAGAAAGAAACAAAATAAAATTTCTGTTTTATCAACAATTTTTTTTTAATTTACGTAAAAATAATAGTGTTTTGGTTGATTTAAAAAGCTGAACGCTTTTCCTTATCCATTAAAGCAAATTATGATAAAAAAGAGGAGTTTTAATATTTTAATAATTCAAAAAAATAAGGGTTAAAATAAGATTGACTTTATTTAAAATTTTAGTTTTCTTCTTTTTTATTTATTATACTAAAAAAAATCATTTTATTAGTTATTAATTTTGTTTAATTGATGCGGAAGAGCGTAATGTAATAAATATCATATTACGTATCAAGAGCTGAAAGTGAGCGATTCGGGACGAATCGCTCAACTTTCAGCCCGCGATCGATACGATATTTTTTGTTATGGGAGTGAAAAAGTAGTCAATTTCGGTGCGTATTTCTCATAGTGAAAGTAGTCGATTTCAGATGATTGCTGAAAGTCTATTCCTGAGTGCTGAAAGTTTGAACTTTTATCACGTGGGAATGACTTTTAGGAATTGCCTGAAATCGGGTACTTTCGCTTTGAGAATAATGTGCACTGAAAGTGACTACTTTCGAACTCGAGTGACAAAAAATTCGTATTCTTATAATTACATTTTCCATTACAAACTAGTGTAACACTATTGCCGTCCTTCCAATTGAATATAAGATCTAAGAGCAACTTTTTTTTATCTTCATATTCCTGTTCCCCTTTTTTGTGTTTTGACATGCACATTTTTATATCTTCTAACATACTCTTTACTTCTTCGTCTTCTGAATCTGTTATGGAATAAGTATACGTTGAAAATTAGAAAGACATCAAAATTGTTTGATCTTGAATTGTTTTATAGTTTATTCGAAATGGATTATTGAAACTGGAGATGTCTTTTGACGACATTTAGAACAAACATTCGGAACACAGATATTAAACATAAAACTTTTAAGCATTTTAATTCTGAAGACTTTTACAAGTTACATTTTAGTTTTTTTAATTTAGTTTAGTTAGTTTCTACGAATTTAGAATTTTTGAGGTATAATGATATTTCAACTTTAATTATTTTAAAATTGTAATGTTAAATCAGCTTTAAAAATTCTTTCTGTATTTTATATCAAAACAGTTTGATAGTTGAGTTTATCTTTTTTAAAAATGAAAAATATATCTTACTAATGGTGTCCAAACTATACTGGCTTTCCTGTAACGACGGTTCCGCCAACTGTAATAGGGTATAAAGAGAATTATTTTAAAATAATCAGTGTATTTATTTCATATTTATAACTTATTGGTTATTTTTTCCACATTTTTTTGTTAAAAAATTTTTGTAAAAAAATTATGTAATACAAACAAAAAAAACATACTTATTGAAAATTGATATAATTATATTAATCTTTGATTATATTTCAGTTCATTAATGTTAAATTTACCTGGTTTGTTGGAACATCATGAACATTGTGGTTGTGTTCATGAATAAACTTAACCACTTTTAATTTTTGTCTATTATCGTCTGCTCGTACTTTTATTTGCATTAAACAGCCACACTTCTTACTTCTGTATTAGAACAAATAGGTTAAAATTTTATGATTTGAAATCATCTAAACATGTTTTTCATATAGGCAGATAGGCTTTAGGCATACATTTAAAAATGGCCAACTAGCGGTCCTACAGGGAGAAATCGGTAAAACTGGGTTTTTTTTTAATTATTTTGTAAAACTGAAAATTACATAATTAAGGTTATAACATAAACAATACAAGAATGACGTTTGTCATAATGAGTAGTGTTTGTTTTACATAGTTTACATATAAGATAAAACTTGTTGGAAAAAAGTTTTTTCAATGTTTTTGTAAAAAGAAACATTATTGTAATGTAAATGTACTTGGAAAATTATTAATATAATAATATTATAGAAAAAAATATAATTAATTATGGCAACTGAAATTTTTTGTAGATTTCAAAGCACTGAGGTAAATAATTTTAGGAAATCTACAACTATCAAAGGTAAATAAAAAGACAGTTACGTTATTTATAATGACAATTAATAAAATATTATAAATATACCAAATCATATCTATATTAATTATAATTGTATTTGGAATATATAATTAAATCTAATAAATAACTTTTTTGGCACTCAAAAAAAAATTTTTGTCAATAAACTATAGGCGTCAGATGTTAGTTATTCAAATTAAGTGAAACAATAATCAGCTGATCAACCCAGTAACGAAGCGCGGGGCCGCTAGGGCGGCGCTACTTACTCCATGCCTAAAGCCTATAAAGTGTTTTTTGATTTGATCGGCTATGCAAATTATGATCTATAAGAATAACCAATCAAAACATACACATTCTGTGAAAAACGCGTGTTCCATTAATTCCCTAACTAATATTATTTTGCTTTTTTATTTATCAATTTATTTATGAATACTGCTGGGCGAAACTTTTGGAATATGCCAATAGTTTTTGTACTTTAAGCTTTAAATTATTATTGTTAAGTGAAATGGGGTAAAAATGAGATGTGATAAAACGAAAATAATTTGTATTTATCAGTTGAATTTTTAAAATATTTTTTTAGGTTTATAGTTAACATAGTTATCATTGAAAAAATATATTTATCAATCATTATTTTTCTTAAATTTTGCTAATTTCTTATATTTATCCTATTTCACCACAGTTTAAAATATTTAAAATAATATTTTTATTCTTACTCTCGTGATCTCTGCTTGCCTTTGGACTCGTGGGAACCTCCGTAAATACAAACGTAATATATTTCATAATATTTTAATCTTTCATTGAAATTATTTTCAATTTTCATTGATTTGAAACTTTTAGTGCTTCTTACATACAAAGTTACTTTGTATTCTTCCATGTATTCGTTTAATTTTACCATAAATTCATCGTACGAATCAAACGTTTTGTTTATATCAAAATTTGCCTTAGACATTGTATTAAAGATCTGAAAATTAAATTGTTAGGTTATCATAATCATAAATAATATAAACTTGGTACTTTTAAAATTAGGTTTAGTGTACATAAATATTTTAAGAACAAGTTACAAATGAATTATTTTAATATTTGAATTATTTAGATTCAAATTTGTTTTGTTTACAATATATTGATTATGAAATAAAAAAAAAGCTTACCTTTTATTACTACTTCTTATCATTAAAAAACAATCGTTTCTGCTGTTTTCTTTGCCGATCAAGTTTGAACATGAAATTTACACGAATCTACAAAGTATTGTGATAAACATTAATGCCAACTTCTTCAATAACTGGAAAATAGAAATCAACTAGATTTAAGGTTAGTTTCTATGTCTAATGATTTCTGAACGCATTCAATGCATTAACAATCACTTTAAGCGCTCAAACGGCCAAGTTATAAAGAATAGTTATTTATGAATACAGTAATTCAAATCGATCTCAATTTACACTGTTGTCAAGCCTATTAAGAAAAAGGCGTTATTGAAATGAATGGACTAAATAAATAGAGCTTACCTGAATTGATAAAATTATTTTTTATGATTAGTAATTTTATATGTTTACATTACTGTTCAGTCGGTCAATATTATCACTAATAATTTATTATCACTTCATATTCAACACTATTAAAAGTATTTTGTGACAAAAATGGATTCATGTAAGTATAAAATTGTGTAATCGTAATTCTGTATAATTTAAATAGTACGATTTTTTCGCCACGAGCACAAGTTGTGAAAAATTCTTATTATATAGTTAGCTTTAATATATTTATGAGAAACACGCATTTAAATTTTTTGATTTATATTATCACATATTGTGTTATTTATTCTACACAAAATGCATTGTTTTATCACAGAAATAAAATTTTGCTAGTTTGGTATTTTTAAAATAAATATTTGTAATTGTAAGAATAATTTAAAGATAGTTAATTAACTTGAGATAATGTGTTTCATCTGGTAATTCGTATTAAAATTTTTTGTATTTATATTACTTTACATATTTTTTATATAGTATATATTGTTAATGTACAATATTTATTAAATATATGATTTTTATTTACTTCATATTTCAGCAACTTCAGATCCTTCTATAAATATGTTATTCTCTACATATGAAGAATTTCAAGATTATTTATCAAAATATCAATCGGAAAAGAAAGTTTTATTTGTCAAAAGAAGATCAGATTCTTTAAAAGATAAAGATGCTACTTTAAATGATAGAATTAAATATTCCTATTTACATTTAACTTGTAAATTCTCAAATCCTTCACATACATCTTGTAGCACTGGTTTGAGGCAAAACAAGTAATGTCTTATTTAAGTAGTTATTTAGTTATTTCGATTGTATTATTTTATGCAATTATACACTATTTTCATAAATTGTAACGTAGATTCAAATTTAATTCAATTATATTAGTATAAACATTTAAATATACAAATTGTATTTGAATATTTAATTATATATTAAATTAATTAATACTTCATCATATAGTTAATTTACAATTTTAGGTCATACAAATTAGGATGCCCAGCATTTATTAAGTTAAGTTATTCACATAAAATGCAGAAATTAAAAATTACGAAAATGAACTTATGCCATGAAAATCACGAAAATTCTGAGGTAAATTATTTTGGTACAATATGTCTTCATTCTGTTTGTTACATAGATTTATTTTAATTTATTTTCTCAAATAAACATATAATTTGAATATTATTTATCTATTTGCATTTACAGAAATTTTATTCTACTTTACCAGAGGTGAGAAAACTTCCGTTGGAGTATAAAGAGACTGTTGAAAATATGTTGCAAATAGGAGGAAATAAACGAAAAATTCAAATGAAAATCAAAACAGATTTAAACAAAAAAATTAAAATCAAAGATTTACATAATATTGCAGCAAAACGAAAAAAATCAAATGAACACAGTTTGAATGAAGCATTAAAATTCTTGAAGAAAAAAGGTATATATTTTCACAAAAACATATTCTATCGATCTTCATTGAAATACACATCATTTCTGTTACAATTTTTATAAACACAATTGAAATATGATTCATAATCATTTTTCTTTGAATTTTTTGTTCATACTTTTATCATTCTTACTTTTTTTTTAATATATTGTTGCCTTACTTTTTTTATTGACTATTAAATATATAAATTTATTTTGTAGGAGCAAAATGTAAGTGTTTACGAGAAAATAATAATTTGAAAGGAATTTATTTTTCTACTGATACTATGAACGCTGCAGCAAATTGTTGGCCAGAAGTTATTTATATTGATGGGACGTATAAGCTCCTGAGAAACAACATGATTTTAATGTTACTCGTTGTTCAAGATTCTAATGGTAAATCACAAATTGGAGGAGTAGCATTATTACAAAATGAAACATTACCTTGTATCAAATGGGTGCTGGAATGTTTAAAATCTGATTTAAAATATCCTGAAAATGTGAAATGCTTCATGTCCGATAAATCAGCCGCGCAGATTGCTGCTATTGGTGAAATCTTTCCTAATATTCCGGTTTACTTGTGCATCTTTCATACATTGCAAACTTTTTTACGAGAGGTGAAAGATAAAGAAGCCATCGACTTATTAACTAAAATGACCTATAGTAATTCGGAAAAACAATATTTGCATTTATACTCAACATTTATGTCTACTGTTCCAGAATCGGTACAAGAATATTTTAATAAAAACTGGCATCAGAAACATCACATGTGGACTAAATATAGTATGATGGAAAAAACATTAGGAAATTTCACTAATAATCGGGTTGAAAGTATAAATGGAAAATTGAAGCAAATTATTGCAAGACATAGTTCTTTGTTGCAATTTTTAGAATCATTTTTTATTTTTCTAGAATCAAAAGAAATAGATGATGAACATAACATGGCTTCCGCTCAATTAAAGACCCTAACACAATTTTCATCTGAGGTCGAAAAAAGTTACTACTCATTATTGACAAAATATGCTTACGATAAAGTAGTTGATGAATTAAAAATGCTTCGTAATGTTGATGTAACAAAACATGATATTCATAAATTAGAATGCACCATAATATTAAATAATAAATTGATAACATCTACAGCAACTACATGTGAATGTTACTTTTTCAAGTCATTACAATTACCATGCCGACATATTTTCAAATCGAGAGAAATATTTGATAAACCTTTATTTGACTCTATCATATGCCATGAGCGTTGGACACAAAAGTATCAGCTGAATTCAAAAACACATACGATTACATCGAATTGCACAGAAGTAAAGCTTTATAATTATGAAAATTATAACATCAATATTTGTGAAGAAATTACTGCAGTCTTAAATACATTGATTGAAATCGCTACGTATTCTACGTCAAATAATTTTCAAAGTAAAATTATTGTATTTCAACAAATCATACAGAATTGGAACGAAGGTTTTTTTATTGAAACAACAACTGCAATGAAAAATAATGAAAACGAATCCACGACAATGAACACTAATATTGATTACAGAAAAAGACGACAAATATTATTGTTATTAAAACAAAAAATAATTGATAAGAAAGAACACACAAAACAAAAGTTGTCCGAGTTACAAAAATTAGACGCATTTTGGAGAAAAGGAATGGAAGTAGTTATTAGAAAAAATTTAAACAATGAATTTATACAGCATACAAATACTCAATTAGAAGCTGCAAAACCAATAAAGATTATAGGGCGACCATCCCAAATAACTAATACACTGTGTACATTTGAAAAAAATAAATAAAGTCATTTAAGTAAGCGTAACATTTTGTATTTATTTAAATATATATATTTTAAAGAACCTAACATGTGAATAGTTAGTTTTTTTTAAGCACGTGATATTCTGTGCATTTATGTTCTGTGGATAGTTAGTTTTTTTTAAAAAGCACGTAATATTCTATGCATTTATGTTCTGTGGATAGTTGGTTTTTTTAAGCGCCTAATATTTTGTGCACTAATGTTCAATCGATAGTTGGCTTTTTTTTTAAAGCACGTAATATTCTGTGCACTTATGTTCTGTGGATAGTTAGCGTTTCCTTTTTAAAAGCACGTAATATTCTGTGCACTTATGTTCGATGGATAGTTAGTGTTTTTTTTTAAAAGCACGTAATATTCTGTGCACTTATGTTCCATGGATAGTTAGTGTTTTTTTTAAAGCACGTAATATACTGTGCACTTATGTTCTGTGGATAGTTAGTGTTTTTTTTAAAAGCACGTAATATTCTGTGCACTTATGTTCTGTGGATAGTTAGTGTTTCCTTTTTAAAAGCACGTAATATTCTGTGCACTTACGTTCTGTGGATAGTTAGTGTTTTTTTTTAAAAGCACGTAATATTCTGTGCACTTATGTTCTGTGGATAGTTAGTGTTTTTTTTTAAAAGCACGTAATATTCTGTGCACTTATGTTCTGTGGATAGTTAGTGTTTCCTTTTTAAAAGCACGTAATATTCTGTGCACTTATGTTCTGTGGATAGTTAGTGTTTTTTTTTAAAAGCACGTAATATTCTGTGCACTTATGTTCTGTGGATAGTTAGTGTTTTTTTTAAAAGCACGTAATATTCTGTGCACTTATGTTCTGTGGATAGTTAGTGTTTCCTTTTTAAAAGCACGTAATATTCTGTGCTTAATAATTGTTCAATAATGTTTGGCGAAAATGTGCTAATTTTTATTTAAAAAGCCCCTTAAATACGCATAAATTTTAATTTTTGTCTGAGAGTAAGTGAGAGTAAATAAGAGTAAACCTAAGAGTCAAGATAGAGTAAATTTCAAAGTAACAGAGTAATTATGAAAATTATCGGTTAAATTTCTAGTAGTTACTCTTATCTTCTTTCGCTTATTTTGGTTTACAAATATCATGCTTAATAGTTATTTAATAATATTTCGCGAAAAAGTGCCAATTTTCATTAAAAAAACGTATTAAATATGCATAAATTTCAATTTTTGCCTGAGAGTAAATGAGAGTCAATAAAAGTATACTCAAGAGTAAATGTTAAAATAACAGAGTAATTATAAAAATTATCGGTTAAATTTCTAGTATAGTTACTTTTATCTACTTTT
>JABFOU010000323.1:0-10085 GCA_022817745.1 Scelioninae gen. 1 sp. ZL-2020 | reverse complement strand
GAGGCGGCCGCACTACTCGACGAACAATGACTTACGACCTTGTATGCCTCGGGTCATTACGTCTTCGCGTCGTTTAAATTTGTGTGCGTTTGGTTGACGCTGCGCGTCAAACAAGTCGACGACAGTCGACGCAACAGTCGACGTTGCTCCGCGAGAAGCTTCTAGAACGTTCTAGAACCTCCTATCTTTCGACTCTCAATAGTGACCGTGGTTCTCAGCTCGCAGCGAAACACGGTACTTATAAAATTTAAGTAACGAAACCGAGATTGGCGTCGCGCTGTCCTGCAAGCTCCCGTGTATTGCGAGTCACATACTTCGGGCGTCAACTTCTTTGTGAACTTTACACTCGGAGTCTCTGACTTATCCGCAAGGTCCCTGCTCTCCGAGAGCTGTCCATTCCACACGCTCATTCGCGTGCGAAGTCTGCTTTTAATTTAATTTATTATGCGCGAAATAAAAGTCGCGCATACTCCCTCTGCTCTTGGTATCTGGCTTACGATACCACGACATGCTAAACGCAAACGATGTTGTGTTACTTCCACCACCCCTGCTGGCATGACTACCAGCAGCATCGACAGGTTCCTCCAAAGAGTCCGGAGGACCAGTGGTAGCCCCAGCTCTCCTTCCAGCCAGGTGTCCACAATTACACCACCTGGGGCACGCAGCGTTCATAGAGATCGCACCCTCAAACAACACAGGTGACCTCGCAGTCTGCGAGGCACCCCATAGTCCCACACAGGACTATGGACTCCCCAGAGCCGCCGCTCCGGCGCCTTAATCCAACAACTGCATCTGTTGGTACGGGGAGGAGGGTGCTTTCAATGAAGCTGTAACGCGGGACCAAGACAACTACAATAGTCTCGGTCCAACCGTCCGTGTCTACTTCCACCTCAGACACGCGGACGGAATCGTCGTCTAACACCACTGTTGGTTCGACGAGCGTGCCCAGGATACCTGAGATTGGCGTGAGGAGTAGCGCAAGGGTGATTACTACTACTACTACTACAAGGGTGGCTACAAGGGTGAGTCCTAAGGGACCCGAATCCCACTCCACCCGAGCCATCACCACCTAAAGGAGGCCGAATGGTTCTCCGGCCTTCAGTGCTCGTGGTGTGTAGTACTCCCGTTACGCTAACTACCACAACGACGACGACCTCAGTCTGTGGCAGGCCAATCCCTACGGCAACCACCACCATTGCCGTAGTTGGGGCAACATCATCCTGTGGGGCAATAGAGAAGGGTCGCGCCATTGAAGAGAGTCGCGGTATCCCCTGCGCAAATATCACCAAAGCGCTCCAGGGGTTCCGACGGCTCGGCGCGATCCACTAGCACTTCCATCTTGCCCCCACAGAGTACCCCAGTCCCCGAGGAGAGGCCTGCTCCTTCCACCGCAACCTGCTCGAAAGAAACGAGGAAAATACTGCGTGCTACCCGCTCTAGGGTAGCCAAGGAGAGGCCCATGGACATCTCGGCCCCAGCAGTAGAGCAGGTTGCAACAAAGTGCGCGGAGGAGCAACAACAGCAGCCTCCTCCACCGACAGAGTCGTCTTCGGACCACATCTCCGACTATGAGTGGGAATATAAAAAACATTTATTAATCACATAACCGCTCATTAATTTAATATAATACTGAACAATGCAGGCAGATATTGACGTAACAAAATAAAACGTTCATAAAATTATATGTATTGCTTTTTGTTTCGTAGAATAAGTAAAACTAATATTATTAAGAAAACAAAATATACATATATAATACAATGAGAGCACGCATTATTTAAAAAGACGCACCACTCTGACGCCTATCATGGCAATAAATTAAATAAAAGAAAAAATAAGTGAGATATTATATTACGACTCTTATAATAAGATTCGTAACATTGGTCCCAACAAACGCTTTAACGACCTATACAAAAAAATATCTCACTCGTGGTCCACTCAAGAGGTCCTAAAATTTCATATATTTTCTATGAATTTCCCACCAAAAGGGAACTTAAATGACCTCTTTGTTTGTGGTCCACGCAGCACGTCTTCACGACGTACACAAAACTAAAACATATCAGAACACGGTAAGAGCTCGAACCGGGCACAGACAGCGACTAAGTCTTATATAGACTTAATAATTCTCGACAAATAAAAATTGTCACCGCTGTCTTGTGTTACAAAAAAAAACATATAAAAAATAGTGCGTGCGTCTCCAAATTAATAATTATAAAATACAAATACATATAAATGCATTGGGGAAAAAACCAATGCATTGTATTTGTATAAACAAAAAAAGTGTAACAATTAAAATAAAGTTAATTTTACACAACATTTTTTGGTGCCTCCTGTGAGGTCTCGCGTACACAAATTAAATTTAAGTTATAATTACGCGATTCCGTAAAAATAAAGACAGTGAAGTTAATAATTTTTGATTTGAATATTTGAACATTGATATAAACTGATTGAGGATTCTAAGTGCACTCTTATTTAAGTGAAGTTCAGCTCAGTTTGTGAGTGCGTTCAATTCGTCTGCTGGGTGCAACTATTTGGTATTGCTGACAGGCATAGGTTCTGAATTCTTTCCATTTCAACATTGTAAGTACGGCTTATTTTTTACGTTCGCCACACCAATAAAGCAAGTCAAATTAATTATCATGGCTGAGAACCAAAATGATACGCAAAAACAGCGTATAAAATTTATTGCGCAAAAACGCAAAACTTTAAAAATGCAAATCACTTCTCTAAAAAATCAATTTATTAACGGTCAAGTCGAAAATTCCTCTCTACGATTACGTTATGAACGTGTGAGTTCCCTTTTCCGTGATTATGAGGAGCTTAATGATGAGCTTTCTTTAATCGATCCAGAAAACAGCCAAATCGAGGAAATTATTGACATACAAAATAATTTTTATGATATGGCTGGTAAAATTGAAGATCGAATAAATATTAATAATTCAACAACTTTACAATTTTCTGATGCGTATAGCGATGCGGTAAATTCAAATTCGCAAACACCTACCAGCTGTTCACAACACTTAAGTAAAAATATAATTAAATTGCCACCACTGGAATTGCCAAATTTCAGTGGCAAATATGAAGAATGGGTTTCTTTTGAAGACAGCTTTCGGTCGATGATACACGAAAGAACAGATCTTAGTAAAACAGAAAAGTTTCATTATTTAAAATCAGCTTTGAAAGATGAAGCTGCTACAAAAATAAAAATTTTTACGACAAACGACGCGAATTACGAAAAGGCTTGGGATTTGCTTCGCAAATCATATGAAGCGAAACGCGTTTTAATTGCACGACATCTTTCATTATTGTTAGAATTACCTACACAATGTAAAGAAACGCGCGACGGCATATCAAAACTTTCGACGGATACTAAACAAATCCTTGCAACTCTTGAGTCACTTAATGTAAATGTTAACGAAGAAATAACGGTTAGAATAATAGAAAGTAAGTTACACAAATGCACTCGGGAGAAATGGGAAGAAGGATTGTCACGTGATTCATATCCGAAATTGCAAATTATGTATGATTTTCTTGACCGATATGCGGATATTGTTTCAATGCGCGAAATGTCTAAGAAGCGCGAAAATAATGAACAAGATGCGCATCAAAACAAACGGCAAAAAACTGAACATCGTGCTTTTTTTACTACTACATCAAAAAATTGCACTTTGTGCAAAGAAAAATCGCATCCTTTGTTCGTATGTAAAAAATTCAAAGAATTAACTGTTGAAAAAAAGAGTTGATTTAGTTAAAAAATTAAAGGTTTGTTTTAAATGTTTATTGAATCATCGCGGAAAACCTTGCAAATATTCGGGTTGTAAACTTTGCAATCGAAGTCATAACTCTTTGCTTCATTTAAAACATTACCGATCCGAAAATGAATTGAATAAAGACGATGCATCGTCAAACATAATGAGCGTAAACGATACTTCCGAGAAAAATGAGGGACAGAGAAAAAACGATACATTTAAAGAAAGAGCGTGACTAGACCCGGAAACCGTAGCGTCGTTGCCTTGTCTCACAACTATCTTTCCCTCTCCGTCGGTTCAGTTGATGACTAGCGCTATAGTGTGGACCGAAAATCATGAAAGAAAACGGGTCAAGGGACGCGCTTTGTTAGACACATGTTCTACGGCTAACTTTGTAACAGAAAATTTTGCTCAAAAACTAGGATTGCCTATGCGTCCGCATTCGTTGCCAATCGGTTCATTAAATTCAATGCGTACGTTATCTAAAAACATTATTAATATTAAATTTGGTTCTTTAAACACCGATTATCAACAAACTTTAACTTTTTATACAGTTCCGCAAATTTCCGATTCAATCCCATGTGACATTTTTCCACGAAACTCAATCAAATTGCCGCAGAATATTAAATTAGCTGATCCTCAGTTTCATATTCCATCTTCAGTCGATTTATTAATAGGCTCCGGAACGACACTTTCACTGTTTTCTATAGGTCAAATAAAATTAAATCATGACCAATTTGACATGTGTTTACAGAAAACACGACTAGGTTGGATAATTGCGGGCGGTATTACTAACAAAAGAAAATGTGACAAAATAGCCTTATGTAATTTTACCGAATTAGAAAAGGCTTTAACCGCATTTTGGGAAATAGAGGAAATAAAAGACGGTCCATTAAAGTCAGCTGATGAAATTGCTTGTGAAAAACATTATATTCAAAATGTCGCGCGTAACTCGGCTGGACGCTACATAGTACGTCTGCCATTTAAATCAAACATAAGCTCACTTGGTGATTCTTACCAGTCTGCTCTTAAACGATTAACTTCATTGGAAAAGAAATTTAACACGAACGCTGAACTCAAACAAAATTATTCGAAGGTTCTTCAAGAATATATTGACTTAGGTCATATGAATGAAATAGACGGTCAAAATAGAGACGGCTATTATTTACCGCATCATGCAGTGGTGAAAGAAACAAGCACAACAACTAAAATACGAGTTGTATTCGATGCTTCCAACAAAACAACAAATGGTTTGTCTCTTAACGACACGTTACTTGTTGGACCGACGATACAAAATCAGTTGTTTGAACATTTAATCAAATTTCGATTTCCAAAATATATTCTAAGTGCAGATATAGAAAAAATGTATCGTCAAGTGTTATTACATGAAGACGATAGAATTTACCATAAGATCTTATGGCGCGTTGGAGACAAAATAAAAACATTCAAATTAAATACTGTAACGTTTGGGATTGCCTCTTCAGCTTTTCTTGCAATACGTACTATACATCAGCTGGCTGACGATGAAGGCCACGATTTTCCTAGAGCCGCTAACGTTTTAAAGAACGATCTATATGTCGATGACCTTTTAACTTCTGCCGATACTATAGAAGACGCTCGTAAATTACGCGACGAAATAAGTGCCTTACTCAGTCGCGGTGGTTTTAATATTCGTCAGTGGGCATCTAACGAAAAACAAATATTAAACGATTTACCGGAAGAATATTTGAATCAAAAACTTATACTAAATAAAGATTGTCCACTTAAAACATTAGGCGTTTCTTGGAACCCATCAAATGACACTATTTGTTATACCGTTCAACCAATCAAAACAACCGATAAAGTAACAAAAAGAACAATTTTGTCTGAAATCGCTAAAATTTTCGATCCATTAGGATTACTTGGTCCCATTATTCTTTATGTAAAAATAATTATGCAATCTCTTTGGAAACAAAAATTAGATTGGGACGAATCTTTACCGATAGATATTCACACTAAATGGTTAGAATTTGTGACACAATTAAATTTGATTAATGGTCTCACGTTCGAAAGAAATGTTCTTACAAACAGACTTAACGATTTCGAGATACATGGATTCTGTGACGCGAGCGTAGCCGGATATGGTGCATGTATTTATATTCGAACAATTAATAACGAAGGAAAATTTACAGTACAATTACTTTCTGCTAAATCAAAAGTATGTCCGGTCAAAACAATAACGATCCCGCGAGCAGAATTACTTGCCGCAGTTACCTTGGCATCACTTTATTGTAAAATTTCAAAAATAGTAAAGTTTACAGGAAAATCATATTTTTGGTCTGATTCAACCATAGTTTTGCAATGGATTAAAAAATCGCCACATACATTAAAAACTTTTGTATCTAATAGAGTAAATCAAATTCAAGAAAAAACAAATATTAATGCTTGGCGTCACGTGGCATCCGATGACAATCCCGCCGACGAACTGTCTCGAGGTCAATTACCGAGTGATTTTCTAAAAAACCATAAATGGACACATGGTCCAGAATGGTTACAACGCGACGAAAATTTATGGCCTATAAGTGTCATTAATAATAACGAAGATTTACCCGAAATAAAAAAGGCTTGTTGTTTTACAGTTTACATAAAAAATGAAGAGCTTTTTACGCGTTTTCCTTATTCAAAATTATTGCGAATTCTTTCCTATTGTTGGCGATATTACGAAATTGAAAAAAGAAAATATCAAACACGACTAAATAAAAAAAATGGCGATAAATGTTTGTTCGAAAATGATTTGCCTAAAGGAAGGTTAACGGTACGCGAAATTAAAGAAACCGAAAAACGATTAATCAAATCACTGCAAAATGATTATTTTCATGAAGAAATAGAACAAATTTCTGCAAATACATTGCCTCACAAAGGAAAATTGCTGCATTTAAATCCGTTTCTTGATACTGATGGTATGTTACGTGTCGGTGGGAGAATAAAACGAGCTAATATTTCCTTTGCTCAAAAACATCCAATACTCTTGCCTAGTCGTAATAAATTAACCGATAGCATAATCAAAGAAACTCATGAAAACAATCACCATACTGGCATTCAAACCACTCTATATCTTTTGCGACAGAAATTCTGGATCTATGATGGACGAAATCAAGTACGAAAGGTAATACATAATTGTATAAAATGTTTTCGATTTAATGCAAATTCGATCGATTACAAAATAGCCGATTTACCGGCATCTCGAGTCCAACCTCATAGACCATTTTTAAATGTCGGGATTGATTTTTGTGGACCATTTTTTATTAAAGAAAAGAAATATCGTAATCGCACAAAAATTAAAATTTACGTCTGTATTTTTATTTGCATGAGTGTAAAGGCAGTACATTTGGAGGTGGTCAGCGATTTGACTACCGATGGTTTCATTGCAGCATTACGTAGATTCATTAATAGACGCGGTATTCCAAGTCACATATACTCTGATAATGGAACAAACTTTATTGGTGCGAATAATAAGCTCAAAGAAATGTATGCTTTACTTAATAAAAAGGAGCATAAAGATAAAGTTAACCAATTTGCTCTAAAAAATCGCATTACTTGGCATTTTAATCCTCCTCTTGCTCCTCATTTCGGCGGATTGTGGGAATCCACAGTAAGAATTTTCAAACATCATTTAAAACGTGTAGTAGGTGAATTGTTATTCACTTTTGAGGAATTCGACACATATACGACCGAAATAGAAGCGATTTTAAATTCAAGGCCATTGATACCAATGTCTTCGGACCCAAACGACTTGCTTGCGTTGACTCCAGCGCATTACATAATTGGTGAACCTCTGAGAAATTTGCCGGAAAATGATCTTTCAAATATTCCAGTTAATAGACTAACCAGATGGCAACATTTGGTCAAAATGCGTCGAGATTTCTGGACTCGATGGCAATTGGAATATTTGAATGAATTACAAACTCGTTCAAGAGTTTCTAAAGAAAGGGTTAAATTAGAGAAAGGGATGATGGTCCTGATAAAAGATAAAAACGCTCCGTGTCTTCAATGGGCACTTGGACGCGTAGTAGAGTTACACCCAGGCGACGATGGCATCGCACGCGTAGCGACTGTGAAAACTGCCAATACAACAGTCAAACGCGCAGCAAAATTATTATGTCCTTTACCATTTGAAAAGGCTACATAATTTCCTAATTATATTAAGATTATATTTTGTAAATTTTATATTTCATATTCATAATATATATCAGTTATAACTAGCTATAAACATGTAATAATAAATTCTAATCTTATGTAATAGAAATAAATAATTTCTATAAAATGAGAAATTATTCCAAAACTTGTGAATAAGATAATGTATTTAGTATAAAATATTATATAATATGTTATAATAAGTTCATTATTACATATATTAAAAAATTACCATGAAATATTTAAGTAAATTAAGATTGATATAAGTAACTTCGAAATATTCAATATCTAATTAAGTTTGTAATTAATTACAAAGAATTTTATAAATCGTAATTTTGATAATGTACGACGATAAATATTGAGTGATAGTCACTCAAGGTGGCGGAGTATGTTTCGTAGAATAATTAAAATTAAGATTATTAAGTAAACAAAATAATCAATATAATTGAGAGCATGCAATATTTAAAAAAGGCGCACCATTCTGATGCCTATTATGACAATAAATTAATTAAATGCAAACAAGTGAGATATTATGTTACTCTTAACATAATATCTTATAAGATTCGTAACATTGGTCCTAACAAATGCTTTAACGACCTATAAAAAATATCTCACTCGTAATCCACTCAAAAGGAACTAAAATTTCATACAATTTTCTATGAATTTCCCACCAAAAGGGAGCTTAAATAACCTCTTTGTTCCCGCAGCATGTCTTCACGACGTGCACTAATCCAAAAAATATCAGAATTCGGTAAGAGCTCGAACCGGTCACAAACAGGGACGAAGTCATACTCAAACTTAACTATTATTAACAAATAAAATTGTCAACGCTGTCTTGTGTTTAAAAATACAAAATATAGTGCGTGCGTCTCCAAAATAATTTTAAACGTACAAATACATATAAATGTATTGGGGGAAAACCAATACATTGAATTTGTATAAACAAAAGCAGTGTAATAATTAAAATAAAATTAATTATACTCAACAATCCTAAATCTATCTTCTACATTCTGCGGCATTTCAACTCAAAATTATTTATTTCTTCAGTGTGTATGATTTCCTCGGACACGTAAAAAACAGGTTAGAATTCCGAGCCAAATACTGTTTACAAACAAATAATTGTATAACCTACCTCAATAGTCAGTTGAGTGCCTCTAGTGCATTCACTAAAATAACTGCTTTTAATTTAGATATTCAGTTTAATCATAGTCAGAGTTATTTACCATTTGCCTTATTAGATCCATTTCACAATAATATTAAATATTTTTCCTGTAAAATGAACTGCAATGCTTATTCTAAACTGAAGAAAATTTGTGAAAATTTATCGTACTTGATCAAAACTAAACTTCATACTTTGGAAAACTTATTTCATTCTTCCATCGCTAAATTGGAAATGAAACTTTTTTAATTATTACTTAAATTTACTTTCATTTTTAAAGTCTTCTTCTAAAATGAATCCAAAAATCTTGCATCCTCAATTGCGATCAATTAAAATGGCTTTTCCATCACCAAAATAGCAATCGCGAAATCGGATCTGAAACGTGCCACCCGATACGTGGTTATATCTCGGTCTCTGTTGGTCGTTCTTATTTTTCTCCTTTTATTCCGCCGCCGCCACCCCTCTACTGCGGCGGCACGGCTCTCACGCCGGAGGAAGACGCGAGACAAAATAGCCTCGCGCCGTCGCCTCCTTTTCCCTCGGTTCTCCTCGCCATGTTCCTTTTGCCTTACTGTCGCCGCCGACGTCGTTGCCGCCGCCTGCCCCCGCACCGCACTCGTCCCGGGCCTCCAGTTCGTGCTCCTTATCCGCTCCAGCTCGTCCGTCTAGCTCTGTCCTTGTCTCGCATCAGTATCTCCGTCGTTCTCTTTTCGTGTCTCCGTTCTCGTTACACCTCCCGCCCGTCTCTACCTGAGTACTCGGCCAAATGAGCGACGAGCTACCGTTCGTCGGTCGTGACCGCGGCGCGTGAATAATAGCCGTGGCGTGCGTGCGCGGTAACACGCGCGACACCTCCGATCAGCGATGATTGCGCATTACGAAGCCCTCGTGTAATTTGCAGAAAACGGCGCAGTTACGACGTATGCAATCACTTCATTATTAATGGGAATAAGCGAGACGTCGGATGACGTCGCGAATCGTTGACTGTCGCACGAGCGCAACTAACT
>JABFOU010000322.1:0-10089 GCA_022817745.1 Scelioninae gen. 1 sp. ZL-2020 | reverse complement strand
ATGTTGGCCCCAGCGACTGCTAATAAGGTGACCGAAGTACGGCGAAAAGTATGGCCCGTATATAATTCGGGGTTCTCTAGTGTCAAGAAAGTTGCTAGGTGTTGAGACATATTAGCGAACTTATTCCGACCGATGGGCTGATTCTACAATAATTTAGTAAAATATAAATTAATATTTAAAAAAAGCGTTTAACTAAAATTTTATTCATTTATCAAAATTTATATTTCATATAACATGAGTTTTTTGTGAACTGTTACGATAAAGGATACTTTTTTTGTAGGTTGGACAAAAAGTAATATTATTACAATTTATGTGCAAAATTTTTTTGTAAATATTACTTTTTTGGAAAGATTTCGCTGAAAATAAGTCTAAAAAAATGTTGAAATTATGTCTGAAAAATTGCTGAAAAAACGTATGAAAAAGTATGAAAATCTCTGAACAAATCTGAAATTGAAAATGATTGACATTTTTTTTTAAATGCGAAATTATATTATTTTATACAAATCGTTACAGTAGAACACTTTGTAACATTTTTTCTATATCATTTTCAATATCACAATTTTTCAGAGATTTTCATATTTAACTCATAACTTTGAAAATTAGTTGAAATTAGCACATTTTCAGAGTTTTCCAGACGTTTTTTCAGCAAATTTTCGGACATCGTTTTCAACATTTTGTCAGACTTATTTTCAGTAATATCTTTCCAAAAGGGTACATTTTACTTACTGTTCATTTCCTCATCTGATAATTAACGAAAAATCTACTTATGGTTGTATCATTTGATCGCAAATTCATGTATTGTTTTACAATATCATAGTCACGACTTTCAATTGTCGGGGATTATCATTTTTCGTTTTTGGAATGGTTACATGCAATAAACCACCATAGTCTTTTAAATGACTAATATGCACTTCAGTGAGTACGACAGGCACCACAAATACCAAAATTCATTGCAACCTGTAAATCACATAATAAATATTATTCAAATTATTACTTATTTTGTATTTTTAATGTTTACATGTTAATTTTAAGTTAAATATTTGATAAAATTTAAATTGTTTTACTTTTTAAACCTTGTAAACCTTTTCATTAAAAGTATTACTTTTCTTCATAATAAAATAAAATAAATAAAAAATATTTATTAAATTATTATTATTTTGATTTTTTATAGAGGTGGAGTTATTGAGTAGTATCCTCTTATATTAATTTTTTGATAATTGAAATATTATTATTATTGTTACATAGGATCTGCTTTCAGCCGATCTATGTCTAAAATAAATAAATAATGGGTTAAAGTAAATCCTGTTTTGCAAATTTCAAAATGCAAATACTAAGTTGTCATTGCTGCAATGACATATTTCTTTTTCTATTTTTCAAAGTTAATCTCTTATAAATTCTATATTTCAAATATAAAAGAAAATTATTTTCTGAATATGATAAATTTAGTATTAAGTAATTAGTATTTAATCGAAACAAAAATTTTAAGGGTAAATAACGTAATAAGTTTAAATATAATTGTCAAAATCAAAACGAAAATAATTACGATATATTAATTTCTATAATACATAATTCAGCGAAATTGAATTGATGATTAAAATAACGCATTTAAGACTTCTTAAACGTAAAAAGAATTTTTTCTTTTTTTATATATATAAAATACTTAATCAAAAATTAATATAACCAAATGTAAGAGTAAAGCGTAAAATTGAGTTTGAATTCTAAATTGATAATCGAACAACAATCAATAAACTCAATCTTACTCTAACATAAAATAAATTATGCGAAACTATTTATGATTTTAATTTTGTAAATATAATGAGTATATTCTTGAGGCAGTATATGTCTAAAATAAATAAATAATGGGTTAAAGTAAATCCTGTTTTGCAAATTTCAAAATGCAAATATTAAGTTGTCATTGCTGCAATGACATATTTCTTTTTTTATTTTTCAAAGTTCTTATATTTCAAATCTCTTATATTTCATAACTTTGGAAATACTTTTTTTATCAAGGTATTTAACCCACTTATTAGTTCATTAACGCGTAACACCTCGTCAAATTCTTGAGATCAGACGACTAAACAAAATTCAAAGTTCAATGTACATTTCTAGATGAAGTATTTTTGTGATAACACTTTTATTATTTAATTAATTAACTAATTAAATTTAACTAATTTCAAATAATTAGTTTTTTATCAAAATCACGCCACTAAATAACTCATTAATTTATTTATTATCACGAGCATTGACGTCAATTGTATGCCAAAAAGTAGTATATAAATTAGCGATTTTCTAGATGTAAGGCAGTTCTGCATTTCGCATGTTCTTTAGTTCTTTAGTTTTTTATTTCTTTAGTTCTTTAATATACGAACATCATTGTGTTGATCCTTGTCCAAGTTCGTCTGGTATAAAAAATTCAACTATAAAGAAGGAACGCATTTTTAACCCGTCACCACATATATACTTATAAAAAGTAAGGTTATTAAATATTTCATATTAATACGTTTCCTTTTCTTTCTCGTTTAGACCTAATCCAAAATTCTAATAGATTAACATTTCCATCTGATTCTTGATGCATACAACAAGTCAATTGACCTCTCTCTCTTGAGATAAGATTGATACTGTGTTGTTAACCTAAAAGGTCAATGGAAATATATTACTATAAAATCTTATAATTTCTATGTCTTTCATATTGCATTCAATAAGCTAGTCGACCCCTCTCTCTGGAGGTAAGATTGGTACTATATTGATACCCAATTAGGAAACATAGAAATTTAAGATTACTAGAATTACTTTGAGAAAGACTAAAAGGTGCTAATATTACATAAACAAACGACGAACACGAATGTATAATTTTAGAATAAGATTTGAAATTGTTTAATATAACGAATATATAAAATAGAGTAATTCATTTCCAGACTCTTTATATGATAATAACCTTCCCTCAGAGAAATCTTTCAAAGGGCAACACACGTGTGAGCTCTGTCCTAGCTACTCACGTCATCAGGACGTAACAGTGGCAACGTTTTCACTACATCAGCAGATATTCATTCAAAGTAAGTAAAAAAAAGTTTTTAGTTTGGTGTTTTTTTGTTTTTTATAAAAACAATGCATATATTTAATGGCGGTGATTCTTCACGGGAGGAAGGACAGACCGTACATAAATTATCATTTAAAAAAAATAAATAAATAAAATGAAAATAAAGTAAATAAATAATTATAAAAATAAATAAAATGTGCTAAAAACTTAGATTTAATTGTTATTTTATTATTTATGAATCAGAATCTTATTCATCTGAGGAAGAACCTCTGGATAAAGAGACTCTCGAAATCTTGGGTAAGATGCCCGCTTTAGAAAACGTGAACGACTTCAAGCTTAATAAAGAGCTAGCGAACCGATAGAAATATTGGATCAAGAACGGACTGAAAAAAGATGACAAGGACAAACTTCTGAGTCAATATGACTTTAAAGGTGATTGTCCGTTAAAAGCTCCCGTGCTTAATGATGTCATCAAATCAGAAAGTTTCAGACATTGTAAAATCCAGAGATAAATATTTAATGGCGTCACAAGAAAGCGTAGCAGCAGCATTGACTGCGCTCGGACAAGGCTTGTCAATTATGCTAAAAAATGACAGAACATTTTTTATGTTGTATAATCGAACCTTGATTATACTACATCTTCATGATGCTGGAAAACTGATGACTAACTTACGACGTGAGATGACTCTTTCTAGAAGAGCCGTTATTCTTCTAGCTTTAGACAAAAGATATAAAGCTGTTCTAGAAGAATCAAAACCCGATTCAACGTTATTTGGGTCCAAATTGGTAGAGAATTTAGAGGCGGCAAAAGCATATGCTAAAACAGGTCACGAGATATTATTGCAACGTCCTTCAAACAAATCTACTTCCAGGCCAACGTTCTCTCAGTCGAGGGGAAACGCAAAAGGTCAGTCGAAGTCGGGTCGCTATGGGCAGACATAGAACAGAGAACCAGTCAAAGAAGCAATCAACGGACAAGAAGGATTCAAGGTAATTCCTCCAGCTGGCCGTTTAAAGTTCTAAGTCATCTAAATCAATGGAAAGATATTACCGACGATAGTTTCGTGTTAGATTGAGTAGAGGGGATAGAATTAAAGTTTAATGAAACACCAGTTCAAAATTAAAAAATTCCACCAGAGCCAATACTTAGTAATGCTCTGTCAATTGGCGATGTAGAGGTTGCAGTCAATGATGTCTTAGACATGCAGGCAATTAGACCTTCTACCACATCCAAGACTCAATATATCTCATCTTATTTTTTGGCAAAAATAAAAATGAGATATACAGATTTGTGCTTAATTTAAAGAAGTTAAATGAGTTTATAGAAGCAAAACATTTTAAAATGGAGGATGGGCGTACAGTGACCAAAATAATGTCTACAGATGATCGAATGTCAACCATTGACATGGAAAACTCTTACTTTCATGTTACAATGGACAAAGACGTTACAATGTTACAATGGACGAAATTATCGTTTTCTAAGATTTGTTTTCCAAGGCCAATTATATGAATTCGTGTGTTTACCATTTGGCTTACCCTTGTAACAGTGTTCGGGTCTTTTTCGACCCGAGCACAATTTTAAAATCTCAGCAAATTTAAAATATTTTAGATGAGCGTTTGAAAATTCGTGACTTTTATTTTTTTATCATTTTAAGTGTTATACATTAAAAAAAATTTTTTTAATGTATTAATTGAAGTATAGTAAAAATAGTTATGTTGCTATTGTTCGGATCGAAAACGACCCGCGTTCTACTTTGCGAGTTTCAACTTATTTGTGCAAAGCCATAAGTTTTTGCGTGCTATAGGTAATCAATAATTCTTTGTTTAAATCTGATGTTTTGTACGAATTTATTAATAAAAAAAAAGTACTTTTACTTATATTTCTGTGTCTAATATCAGGTAATTCTATATTCATAAATTATTTTAGTTGCATATCACAAGAGAAGATTGTTCCTTGAAAATCTATCTGAAGCTTTGCTAAAGCCATGTATAGCAAGGCGAAATACGATGCCAAGGCATAAAACTGCCTCGAACATTGTAGCTCGGATTCAAAGCGAACTAAATGAACCTACAAGTACTCCATCTGCTAAAAAAAAGAGGTCGCTGTTATTTGTGTGACAAAACTGATAACAAAACTACTAACGTTTCTAGCACTTGTGATAGATTTGTTTGCAAATTACATTTAAGCGTAAAATGCGTAAAATGTTGAACATTTCATTACCAGTTTTGATTGTATTTTCTAGTCGACTAATCTAGTTTTTTCCTAAAATGTTGAAATTAAGTACTTATAAATATAATTATGAATATTTCATATTGTAGTAAAAAATTTTACGAAAAGAAAAGAAATTTTTTATATATTGAGTTCTTTTTTATATTTAGCCATTTTATTCGTAATATCTATGTTCAATTTATGTAATTTAATTAATTTTAAAATAGAACGTAACAATTTGCTATTTAAAATTTAATGGTTGATTTTTTATATTGATCATCAGTAACTTAACTCATTGTTAAATATACAATTAAACAATAAACTATACTCAAAATGAACAGGGTCAGAAGGTGAAATGTAGCACCATTAATTTTTACCAAATTGATGAATCCAGTGATGCGTTACCTACGTGAACGTGGTTTCAGATCGGTCATTAACGTTGACGACATACACGGAACAAAAGAAAAAGTGAATTAGATCCGAAAACATAATTTCAGGGGGTGATTTATAATTCACAAGATATGACTGTGGAGGTTCCTAAAGATAAACAGCATAAAGTCTTGGATTGGATATCGAGTCTTGAGGCAACCAAAAGATGCACAATCCGACAATGGGCCAGTTTTGTGGGACTGCTTGGGTAGAAGTGTATATATCTTGGATACGCGATTACCAATGAAAGTGTCCCAATGTGAAGGTTGTTTGCACAACTATCGTGGCATCCACCCAACAATAACATGGGATTGAGTTAAACCGGGAATCTGTATCTTTAAGTGAGCGCAGAAGCTCTGCTAAGGGATGTGCGGCGGATAGCTCTAACTGAGGGATCGTCAATCTCTTTAGCGGAGCTACCCGGGTCTTGCATGAAAGCAAAGATACCGAAATGCTGCCATCGAAAGACGTAACTCTCAGGTAGACCACCGCTGCATAAGCCTGTTTGGATGCATCAGAAAATCCGCATAGCTCCATACTAGTGGTGCGAGTGGTGATGGAAATCCATCGTGGCAACGGAAACTGACTGAGAGCAGCCAGCTGGCATTGAAATGCTTGCCATTGCTCCAAGATGTTGTCGTGCAAAATGTCATCCCAGTCAGCTGGTAGCAGCCAGAGCGATTGAATGAGTATTCAATCGCTCCAATACCTGTACCGTGACAGGAGCCACCCAGCCCAGAGGAACATACAATTTAGCGATAACTGAGAGCAGTATGCGCTTTGTATTATGAACTCAGTCGTCTGCGCTATATTGGAAGCAAAACGTATCATCGGTGGGATTCCAAAAGAGACCCAACACCTTAACACTCTCATCTTCACGCAAGGGTTTCTGCCAGGCTAGACCATGATCATCTGGGTCAATATCGGCTAATAGTTCCGGATTATTGCTGGCCCATTTGCGTAGGCGAAATCCCCCTCCTTGTAACAACTGGACAAGCTAGGAAACGAATGTGCTGTGCGGCTATCAGATCATCGGAGCCGAACAAGCAATTATCCACATATAAGCCGTTTTGAAGAACTCCTGCAGCTAGTGGAAAACGAGCAGCGTCATCACAGGCAAGCTGTTTAAATACTCAGAGGGCGAGAAATGGCTCACAGTTAACGCCAAACGTAACCGTATTAAGATGTTAGTCAATCAAAGAGTCGGAAGAATCATAACGCCATATTATTATTCATAACGAATCATAACGCTGTATCGATATTGATCGCATCAAATCTGTCTGTACATTTGGGCGATGTCGGCCATGTACACATAACAATGCGCACACCATCTCGTCAAAACCACAGACAGGTCAAGTTGCAATTTAGCACCGACTAAAAGGCAGCTATTCAAGGAGGGCGTATTAGCTGAAGAAGCAGACGCATTAAACACGACTCTGAGACGAGCAGTAAGACTTGTGTCCTTTTTTACTCCGTGATGTGGAAGATAAGCTACTTTGACGTCACGTGAAACAATTGCTGGTGCTGGCGACATATGATTTTGAATTTTATCACGCATGCTCTTTTGATAAGCAAGCTTATCAGACGGGTTTCGATTTAATCGGAGTTCCAGAGCGCGAAAGTTACGCTCTGCTATTTGTCGAGACCGAGCGAAGTTAATGTCAGGACTAGCGCAAAGGTAATCGGACTGTGTATCTCCCGTCGCTGCCCCGGTTATGCGTGAGACTTCTTCGATTTCCCAAAATCGTCTCAAATCTTCCTGCAGTGATGAGAACTGATGACAAAGCATGGAGGTGAAGTTTGCTACTTCACGTGTGAGTGTGAATGTCCAACCTGACAAAATCCATCCAAAGATCGATTGCTGAGCAATTGGCTGTCCTGTCTGACCTTTGACGAGGCCATTAAGGATTATAGAGCCGTAAAGATCAACCCCAAGAACCATGTGAATAGGATCTTGGCCAAGGGGTTCATCGTCTGCTAAAACTAGTCCTCGTAAATGAGGCCATTCGTACCTAGAAGCCGACCGTTGAGGAGTATATGAAGTTAAGGACTTCAGAACTAATGCATCTGTCTCAAGAGGAGGTACAGATTTGCTCAGCGGGTACAGTTGGACGTGAGCAGCATGACGAACAGAGGTGGCTGGACTCCCTCCTACACCTTTCACTAAAGTCTGTACTTGCGATTTAGTCGCATTAGTTGAAGTTGCATGCGTATCAATTTGCGTATCTGCGGCTGCAGTATTTACGACTGCGTTATGACAGGTAGAATTATTCTTCGATGATTTAGTCGCAAGGACTTTGGCGCAGTGCTTATAGTTTCGAGAGCGCGTGCGCGATGTTGTAGAAAATTACGAAATTCGGCAAAAGTAGGATATTCGAGCAATGTTTCTCGTTCTTCCTCAGAATTCGCAGATCGAGCGGTTGTCCTATAAATTGGATGGGTTAAATGAAACTCCCATGCCTTGCGCGTTACTGGGTTCAATTTCCTAGCGAACAAAAGACTAACATATCATTACCCTTATCAATCGGGATGGATAAAGCTCTAAGTGCCGAGGCTATTTCACGACTGCAGATTCTCTAGAAACTGTGGGTAAGTCAAATAACTCTTGTAGGTGTGCATTTACCATGGAGGTAGTATTTTCAAATCGTTTGACCAAGAGATCCCAAGCTACCGAAAAATTAGCGTGAGTTACTTTTATATGTTTGATTAAAGCGAATGCCTCGCCCTCTAATGACGAGCGTAGATATTGCAGGCGCGAGTAATCGGATAGAGACGTATTATCAATGATTGAAGATTGGAAACCGTCACGGAACGTTTCCCAATCGGCATAAGAACCTTTAAATTTGGGAATGTCAATCTTCGGAAGACGTACCTTTTTATATATTGATGATGAGTTACTAGCTGAGTTGAGCATACTCGGAGAGCTAGGAACTATAGGTGACGAAGCGCTTGGACCAAGCAATTGAATTTGCATATTAATCCACGCGATTATATCAAGAAATTTCAATTCTTTCATATTCATTATTAGCGCCCGACTCAACTGCAAGGTAGGTAAACTGTGGATGTGCCTCGGTACATTGTTGTCACAGTGTTCGCAACTTTTGCAACCGTTGCACTTCGAGTTTCGCAAGGGTGTGGTCATCAACCTCTTGCAAATGACCAGAGATTCTTTCACTACTCTCAAATCTACTCTTTTGTGACGCTAAACGTGCTTCAAATTCGGGAAGCATGGCTAATACTGATTTGAGTTCAGTCGCAGTTCGAGTTGAACTACCTGATTTAAGGCTCCTAGAATCTTCTCCAGAATTCGACATTCAATGGCATAAATTAGCATAAACCAATACAATAAATACAAATTCCAATAGATGATTAGACCTAGCTACTTAGTACGGTATGATAATATACTTATCTATGAGAAATTATATTTATAATGTAATAATAATTGCTAACTATTATCAAATAAGTGTAAATCAATGTTAGCGAATGTAACAATAAAGCTTTCAAATAAATTTATAAATATTCAAAAATGATAATCATCACGGACAACAATTATAATTGTGACTGTGATTATACTACTGCGCATTTGACAATTTGTAGTCTAATATTGCGATGAAGTAATGTTGAATGAAGCTCCTTAGATCAGATGACCCGGCGTACAGCAGTACAGAAGGACACAAAGTGTGGTGTGCGCCTGCATAATAGATAACTCGGCGTACAGCTATGCAGCGGAAAAGAGTATGTATATTTTGCCCCTGCCGAATAGGCAGCCCGTTGAGTAGCCCTGTCGATATGGTTCTGGTATGTTGTCCCTGTCCAATAGGCACCCCGGCTTACATCAGTGTGGACTTTGGTTGCTTGGAGATGATGGTCAGCTGAACTCAGGGGCCAACACGTGGCACAAAAAAAATGCAGTAAAAATGTACAAGCGAAAATTTTGTTTTTACACAAAATTATCATATAGGAAATAAGGTACTGACCCGATTGGGGGGGATTGCATTTATGTGGCAATCCCCTTGATGTGACAACGCAGATTTGTTATTCAGTGACAGCTTTGTGACTTCACAAGTGCCCGTTTTCCCAGGAATTTTTCCTTATTGATCCTTGTTTCTTTAGATCCTGGCAAGATCGCCAAATGTTCTTCGACGTAGTTCGTCAAACTTGATTTCCAGGACGAGGTCAATGGATTAAAGAAGGAACTTTTCTCGTGGCACTGATATAACTTTATTTTGTGGTTTTGTTGGATTCACACTTGAAATACGATGGTTTAACGCCGTATTGAGTGTGCTCGAGGTATTAATTTTTACTATAGGAATACTTAACGGCGAAACACAATTGTAGAGACAGAGCTCAACGCGGCGGGTCGACTTACAAAACTGAACTGGTTTTTCTTTTTCCTAGTGCAACACGTTGTCAG